>PVLA01010986.1:0-57572 GCA_004027455.1 Hydrochoerus hydrochaeris | reverse complement strand
CACCCATGTTCATAGTTGCACAATTTGTGATAGCTAAATCCTGGAAACAACCAAGATGCCCATCAACTGCAGAGTGGATGAAAAAATGTGGCATTTTTATACAATAGAATATTACTCAGCTATAAAAAAGGATGATCTTGAGGCCTTCATAGGCAAATGGAGACAACTTGAGACTATCCTCATTAGTGAAATAAATAAGTATTATATTTATAAATATCATATTGTGTCTGTAGTGTAAAAAGTAAGTAAGTTCTACAAGAGTACTAAAACCAAAATGTGTAATTGCTATTATAAAAAAGAGAGGAAAAGAAAGTGCTCTAAGGGATATAACTGCATGTATGTTTGAGTGTGTAAAATAGCTGACCATATTGCTGAATCTTTTTGGATACTTGAGCAAAACTGTTTGCAGTCTGACTGTTTGAATATTTACTATGTATGCTTTAACTTTGTAACTTCAACAACTACATCCAAGATGACATTATGTAATTTACAAATTACTGATTTCTTAGTGGGGCTTTTTCTCATTCTCCTTTTTCTTTCTTTCTTTTAGAATTCTGTATTATTGCTACCCTTTTTTATTTTGTTTTTTTTCTTCTCTTTAAATAAAATTTTTAAAATGTATAATTGCTATTGTAAAAAAAGAGGAAATAGGAAGCGCTATAAAAGATATAGCTGCATGTATGTTTAGGTGTGTGGGATTGATGACCATATTTCTAGGTTCGTGTTGGATCGTTGAACAGATCTGTTTGCACTCTCACTGCTTCACGTCTACTCTGTGTGCTTTAATCCTGTAACTTGAATAACTATTTCTAAAAGAACAATGTGTAATGTATCAACTAGTGATTTCTTACTGTTTACCTTCTTTTCTTTAAATTCTGTAAGATTTCTTCCTTTTTCCTGTTTTTTTTCTCTTTAAATAAAAAAATGAAAAAAAATTATCGATAGCTTCATCAATTTATGTTTTCAGTTGAGACTGCTATAGATTAGCTAAACAGATACCATTTTATTTCAAAAACCTTATATTTTCCTCCCTTTGGTGGAAATATCTAAGTCTGTGTTTAATCAAAGTATTTTTCCCAGTGTAGTTTTGTTTACATAATTATAGTACTTTTCTAGCATTTCCTCACAATAGCTTAATATTTCCTTTTATTTCATTTACACTTCTTAAAATAATTTTCAATTTGGAGGACATAAGTTATAAATGAATACATGAAATAAAAATTTCTTCTAAAAAAGTAACTCAATTGCTAAGATAAGTAAAAGTTCTAAACTAATAATACTCAGAATTTTCAAGCCAGGTTGCTAACACCAAATGCTTTTTGTATATTTGTAAACTAATTGTTCCTTCAGCATCTTGTGCATCAGTATAGTGTTTATTTCTAGGCCAAGAATAAATGAACTGCAACCCACATAAGAATTAGTAATTTGATGTTTACTCTGCATTCTTGTTTTAAAGCATCCCATGACCCTTTCTAGACTTTCCATTCATAAGGAAAGAAGGAAGTGTCTCTATCTCTAGATAAAGGATTGTCAGGAGCTTACCAGATGAACACATGACATTCTTCCCCATATCTTTTTCAGCCCAGCTCTGCCTATCTCTAAATTCCCTGTTCCTTTTCTGTATCATGTTGCCTCAGTATGGGCCAAATAATTCTGTTCTAATAATAAGGTTGATATCCTTCCCTCAATTTGCAGACACAATATTCTCTGATGATTGTACTTCATTGCTAATGTTTTTGTTAATATAACAGTTTCTATTACATAATTTTCTATCCAATTTATCAAAAACATTTAAATGTTTGGAAAATTATAAGACATAGGGAAATTTCCAGACACTTCTGTAACTGTATTGAACAATCTCCTTTTTCCAGAGTCAGTCAAAAACATGAAAGGTGTAGACTAGTTCTGTAAGTATATGTTCTTCACATATCATCAGACATTCTATTTTTATGTATTAAAGTAAATAAGGAAATGTTTAATCTGGCATACCTTAACAATAGATATGACTAGTGAAATTTGACATAATTGTTACAGATTGTCAGTGAAAATTATTCAAGAAGTTGATATATTAGGCTCATGAATTGTTAGAGCATGTTAAGAAATGGGGTTGATGTTTGACATCAAACATATTTTGGGTCTTATCATGCTTAATAAGCTGTGTGCATATGGTTTTGTTTGTGTCCTCTTCATGTTACTACTTTGTGTCTTTTATAAAGAAACTTTATTTGCTTATTTTTCAGATAAATAAGGGTTGGGCCACTGGAATTTTACTCTAACAAGAGTAAATACATTTAAAAAAAAACTATAATACAGCTCCTTCCAAAGAGCTGAGTCTGTGCTAAGAGAAAGTTCCTCATAAGCCTTAAGGGCCTTATGTTTTACTTTGAAATGTGCTATTAAGAAGAGCAGGAGAGTGAGGGGGAGAAGAGGAGATGGAGGGGTTATTGTTGACATAAATTTATCCCTGTTACTTAGAAGGGGATAATTGTAGCATGTAGGAATATAAAACAGCAATGTGCCTAAGTCATTTAAATTTCTGTTATATACAAATCCATATTGTCATCCTGTGCCCTAAATATCTCATCAATATTTACTGCCAATGAATGTTGCACATGTCTGCAGTCTCCCTTCTATTAGTATATTACATACATTATACCAGGTGTAGTGGACAATATTTCCTGGTCCATGTCCTCATGATACATTATGATAATAAGATACAGGAAAACAAATATATTTGAAAGAGAGCATTCAGATAAAACATAAGGGGTCATAAAAATCAAGAGAGTTTGAAATAGTCATTTATACAAATATAAAGAATCTTTTCATGCCTTTCTGTATAAAAGGCTTTATAAATTTCATAGATCTTAGTTGCATTATCTGTATTAGTGATTAAGTGCTTGGAATCAGATCACAAAGTTCACATTTCAACTGTACTGCATTTTTAACTATGATCGTGGGTTATTGCTCAGTGGCTTTACTGGTTAAGAGGGTTGGTTGCATGGAATAGAAATGGATTCTGACTGGTTGAAGCAGAAAATGACTTTACTAAGATTTCTCAGAATATTGTAGTAATAGGGGGATTTTCTAGACCCTCCAAGGACTGTTCAGAAATGTACATTAACCTGTGGAGGTCTTAAGAAGTCCATGTACATCAGAGGTTTGTCTCCCTGCTTTGGACACAATACCTGCTTATTCTGCCCTATGGAGTTATGGTACTTACCTGGTGCCTTTCTTCACTTAAACCCACCACATCTTTTACTATTCATTCATCAAAATCTTACTCTATTCAACATTCTTGCAGCAGAGAATGGAAAAATACATGAGGGAAATTCTGAAATCATGATGATGCACTGGGATAAACTGCAAGGTGTGAAGATATCATTCTGGGACCTTAGTAGTGTATAATTGGTTCAGTATTTCTTATTTAATATACGATCTTCACTGAATGCATTAAGTAGTAAATGGACACTTGAGTATCATCATCCTGGGACACTTTCTAATGCTTCTTGAGCCCCATTGGACTATTCTTATCTTGTTTTTTTATTGGTCTCAAAACATTTCTTTTAATCTTGGGCACCGTAATGTTTAACAATAAGGGAGGGTAAGAACAAAGATTCTGGAGAGGAATCCAAGATGGCCAACTGAGTGGTAGCATGATAAGAGAGCCTCTCTGAAAAGAAAACAACTCAGATGCTAGAATCTAACAACATAGAGAAAGCCAGACAAAAGGAGAGGAATTCTCATGACCCAGGAAGAAACTGAGGAAAAAGAATAAAAAAAAAAAAAAAAGAAGCAGGGATGGGGGCTGGAGCTGGGCAAGTTCTGGTCACTGTACTGGGCGCATCTTAGAGTTAGGCAACTCACAATCCAGCTGAGGTCATGGTCTTGCCGAGAGTGGGGGTTGGTGAGCTTGAGAACCTTGGCTGGAGGAGGTGCTGCGGCAGGGAGTGGAAACGACAAATCAAGCTGCACGAACTTTGGTGAGTGATGGGATCTGGATTCCCCAGAGTGGGATGATGGGCTAGATGACATTTTGGAGTTGGGCAGGGCTGGCTTGAGTCAAAACCCGAGGCAGCATCGGTCAAAGGCTCCTGGTCCAAAGCAGATTAGTGGGATCTGCTCTGGCTAGGCCAGGCCCCTGATTGTAACTCAAAAGCCAGGGATAAGGCTGTCCTGAGCCAGTGGCATCCCCAGGGAACGCACAAATGTGCTGAAGCATCCACTGGATGAGTGACGTAGGAGGAGGGGCCGGCTTACAGAGTGCACCTCGCAGATTGGCAGCAAACTGGGGGAGGGGCACTTCCCTAGCCAGTGTGCTTCAGAAAAACTGTGGGCAGTGTGAGGGGGCCCAGAGACCTCCACCACCCACCAGTCTGAAGGGAGCTGGAAACATGACAAGACAGAGAAACAGCAAAAGGTCTCCAACCGCCGAACCAGGGAAAATGAGTCCAGTAGAGGTAAATGCAGAGGAGGTTGAGGGCAGCAAACATGTAATATCAGAAATGGCCTCATCAGAAATAAAGAAATATTCCCGTGACCTCATCGACAAATTAAAATCTGAAATTCTAACTCAAGTGAAGCAAGACATAAGAAGATTAATAAAAGAAATCCTGGGTAATACTCAAGTAGACACAAATGAAAGAATGGAGGAACCCAGAGAAAGGAGAGAAGCCTTTGATAAAGAATATAAAAATCTAGAATACATGAAACAGATACAAAGAGAATATCAGGAAATTAAAAATTCCATTGAAAGCTGGCAAAACCTTTTAACAGAAACTAAAGACAAACTTTTAAAACTTGAAGATAGATTTGCAATGTATGATTGCAAAACTAAAGATCTCTTAAAAGTAACAAGGAACCAGGAAGCAACAATATAAAGCCTAGAAGATGACAAGAGGATTTATAACCTAAGAATAAAAAATGTGAATGAAGATGCAGTGACAAATACAAATGAAATAAAGTCTATTCAAAGAAATAATAAAGGAAAACTTCCCAAACATAGGTAATAGAAATGAAGTTCAGATAAATGAGGCATACAAAACTCCAACCAGCTACAACCAAAACAGATCTACACCCAGACATATAATAATCAGGATCCCAGAAATCCATCACAAGAACAGAATATTAAAAGCAGTCAGAGAAAAGAAACAGATTACCTATAAAGGAAAACTCATCAAAATCACAGCAGACTTCTTGATGCAAACCATCAAATCAAGAAGAGCTTGGAGTGAAATATTCCAAGCCCTGAAAGAAAATAACCTCCAACCCAGATTGATGTACCCTGCAAAACTGTCTCTCAAAATTAATGGAGAAACAATATGCTTCCATGACAAAGAGGAACTGGGGGAGTTCATGACCACCAATCCAACCCTGCAAAGAATACTGAAGGACATTATAGAGAGAGAGAAGAAAATCACCAGAATTCCAGGAACAATGGCAGAAAGGCCTCAAAGAAAGGGGCAGACAGTGGAATGAAGGAGAAAAGTAAACAAACAACAATGACAGAAAAATAACATAGTAGAGATTAGACAGAAAAGATTGGTTATACTGCTGTTTTGTCTTGACCAATTTTATTTGGATCTGGTATGCTTGAGAGTATCAAGTCTGAGAGTAGAGGCAACTATTCTGAAGACAACAAGATTCAAAAGGATACCCATTCTGGTTTGGTTATTAACTACCTTTTAAGTCCTATAATGCCTCCAATGTTTAGTTTTTATTAATAGTGTGATGCAATGTTAAGTTTAATTATACTATGTTTGATGATATAGACAATTTTACTGAAAATAACAAGAGACATCATAGTAACTACCATAGATCACCTAGTATTGTGGTTTTATATGTCCTTTTCATTTCGTATTTCTCTAGGAATTTGTATTGTTGGCTTGTTTTGATTTGTTTTTGCCTCTAATACAGAAAGGCTAGGTATACATGTAGAGATTTATACATGTGTAGAACTTCTAAGTAGTTTATGAGCGTGGATTATAGTTATTGTAAAGGAAAAAAGAGAGGAAAAGAAAGTATTCTAAAGGATATAATTGCATGTATGTATGAGTGTGTAAGATTGATAACCATATTACTAAGTTTTTGTTGGATAGATGAACAGAACTTGTTGCAGTCTCACTGTTTAAATGTCCACTTTGTAGGCTTTACTTTTGTAACTTGAACAACTACTTCTAAGAGGAAAATATGTAATTATAAACTAGTGGTTTTTTACTGGTTACTATTTTTGTTTTGTTTTTGAAATTTTGTATTATTAATACCCCCTTTCTGTTTCTATTTTTTTCTTTAAAAAAAAGAACAAAGATTCTTGATACCACCTTTCATATACAATATTGTACAAAATTTATTGATAGTACAATAATATCCAAACTGTATGGAAACACTTGGGAGTTATTAGCTTTCATACCTTGTAGATTGCCTATAAAATATAAATAAAAAATTATTTGTCTTAGTTTCCTTGAGAATTCCTTTATCATTATAATTTTATAATCATTATCCTAGTGCAATTTATAATCATCATCCTAGTGCAATTATCAATAGTATCCATTCTAAATGATAAATTATATAATTGCTCCATTTATAAAGGTCTCTCTCCTTCTTTGTATGATTATATCTGTAAATCTCTACAGATTTTAAAATCCTTAATTAGTTTAACCCATACCCTTTGTTTGGACCAGATTTTTTTTTCTATTCATGCAATATGATATAATACTTTGGGTTGGCCATTGTCTTTCAAGAATGCTCTCATTTAGGATGATAAAATTCATTACCTTTTTTTTTTCTGTGAGCATTCTGTCAGGCAAGCCCTATATTCTTTTATTCTCCTCTGTTCCATGATTAGAATTCCCAGTGGCCCATACCCAAACTGACAACCTTGGCATATCCTGGAAATTTGTAATGGTTAGGGGGAAACTCATGATGTAATGTTAACTAAAAAAAGAGTGATATAAAACTATTTCCATCTGTGTACTAATGATGGTTTTAAAAAAATAGCTATAACTGGAAACACAACAATTTAGATTGGTAACTGCTTTTGTCACTTTATGAGGAAATTATGAAACAAATATTTTGTCTTAGATACATTTGTTTTTACTCCACAGTTCATACAAAATTATATCATTATAATATTTTATAATAAAAACATTATAAAAAGAATGAAATGGTGTTGGTTTTACCTTTTCCTTAAGCAGTGTAGTGTATAGAAAGTTCTAGAGGACTCCAGCAATCCTTTAGTAGATGGACTTTAGGTCAGTGATAAACCCCTTCACCTCTTCATCTTGGATAAAGAGTTTCAAAGATAGGTTTTCAGGGTTTCTCCACAGTGAAACTGGAGTCCAGGTCTCCTTTATCATTCAGAAAAGCCCTCTTTATGGGTTTCAGGATTTCTTAAATTGTCAAGTTTTGCATTAATAAGTTTACAGTGAACCCAAGAAAACCTGGGGCTTGTGCATAAAGGAGTAAAGGCTGGTTCTTGTCCTCTCTGATATTTCCTCTTCATCTTCTAACCATGGGTTATATTATCTTATCCAGATATAAAACAGTCCTTGTGGATGATAAGCATTGCGTATAATCTCTGAATAACTTGACCTGCCAATTTATCCTCATGAGATTGCTTGTCTTCTGGGGCAATCAGATAATTTGAAAAGAATATGACTTTTCAAGTCAAGTTGACCTGTATTTAAATCCTTATTACAACACTTATTTAACTTTATGTTTTTGGACAATTTCCATTATGGTTTGTGTCTAGATGTCCCCCCAAAATTTTATGCAGTTATGGGATGTGGGCTTTTTAGAGGTGGCTGAATCCAGAGTGTTTAATTGATTCATTGTCCAGTGCTGGTTATGACTGCTACACTTGCCCTACAGAGGGTAATCTGCATGCAACGTAAGGGACATAAAGAGACTTGACCTCTCTCTCCCTTGTTGCTTTTGCTGTCTTCCACTATCACAAACTGTTCTTCCTTTGCCATGTGCTAATCTGCTTTGGAGCCAGTTGATTAAGAACTGAAACCTCTAGAAACTGTGACCTAAATAAATCTTTTCTCCCTTGATTTTTGACGTTGTGCATTTTGTCTCGGCAACAAGAAAAGTAACTAAGACAACTTCTCATTGATGGGGGGAATATTTCAAAACCATCATCTGTGGTTCCTGATTTATAGCGTATACTTAGTAACCATTAGGCAAATGTTCTGCTTTAGCAGCTGGGAAGATAAACATTGGTGTCTTAATTTTCAGTACATGCAGGACAAGATTAGTTCAGGGACTATTAGTACTTACAATGCCAGGTCAGGAGTGGGGACTGGCAAGTTGAGCAATCGATCAGTGCTGTTGCCTTGGTTTCTGCTGCACATTGCTGTCATTAGATTGGTTCTGTTCCACTGAGGATGCCTATCTGCTGTTGAGGAAATGTTCTTGATGGTTTGGAGTCCTGTCGGCACTGTAGAAATTCATGGCTGGGCTTCTCCATTCTGTTCCTGAACACTGTTCTACAAAAAGCTCAATATTCCTTGAGAGTGGCTGAGTTTGCAGGGTTTCTATCAGCCTTTCCCCTTAAACTCTGGGGCTGGTCTTGATGTTACAGTGCCTACTCATGAAAAATCAATCTGTTTTTCTTTCTGAATTTTTTCTTTTGTGTGTCTGTTATCGGTTGCTTCCACCATTCCTTGCTCAGTGGCATCCTTGGTTTATGTCACATTTCTGAACCTTTAGAGTTTCAGGGAAGAGGGTTTGTGTATTCCATCTTTTCCTGTTTGAAGATTCTGAGCTTCTTATGCGGGTTGATACACTCTTGACCTTGAGCCTTCAGGCAGAAAGGGTGACGACCTTTCTCTCAGGCAAAGAGTGACCACTTGTGATGTATTTATATTTGCATTATCAAGAGGAGTCACACAAGTGAACCATCACAGCTTGCAGTTCAGCTCCTAGCATGCTTTCTGTGTAGGTCTTTCCTTAAACTGGAAGTCATTCCAGACTAAAAACCAAATAAAGTAAAACCAAGCAATAAAGCCCCTCTACCTCATGAGTCACTGCCATTGAATTGCTATATTTTTTCTAAGCCAAGAATGATAGTGAATATATTATTTTATGTTCCACTAAGACAAGTACATACAAAAGCAAGCCTCCCACCAAAGACAAACAGAAAAACAAAACAAAACAAAAATCTCTGCCAATTAAAGTACAAAGCATCATTGATTAGAATACAAGAAGTTAAAATTTGAAAATAATATAAAACAAAACCAGAAAACCAAACCTGAGTTTTGGAATTAATGAAAAATGATAGATGACTTCTCCATCAATAGGCATTAAAGAAACTTTCCCTGAGTTCGTGGGCAGGACACTACCAGTCCAGACTGCATTCTGCAGATTCAAAGGGAGGTTATAAGGTCTGGAGAGAGGAGGCCAGGAGGAGGAAATAATGAGGTGGATTTACTTGGTCTGCATTAAATCCAAGCATGTTAAATCCACAAGCAAAAAACTTCTGCTTTAAGAATTTGTTTCAGGCTTAGAAAATATATATATTTCTCCCTTCTTTCCATCTGGACTTTGTTGAAAATCTCAGGTCAAGCCAGCCTGGAAAAAAAAAAAAATACAGCAGTGGAGCTACCTTCTCCAGATGACATCATGTCTCCTCTGTTTCTCATTATAAAGTTGAGTTTCAGATGTTAAAACCATATCCTCCTGGTTCCTCTGCTTTCTTCTTCCCCTGCTCTCACACAGCCCCAGCCTGATGGCGTTCCATTGTTTTTACAGTGGAATCGCAGCGCCAGGCACACAGACTTATTAACCTGGGAAAACACTCCTGTGAGTAAGAATTCAGCTTCTATAACTTTTAACTCTGCAGAGATTTTGGCGTATTTCCTCAGCAGCTGCAAGTCTGCAACCTATTTGTAACTTGCCAGTTTTGCCCTTCATGTAAGAAGTTATATAGAAACCTTTGCATTTGTGAAAAGCACACATCATTTTTAGGCACAAATATAAAATTATGATTTCAATTGTGAAATAATGTGTAATTTTATTTAAAAATTATAAACTGGTAAAGTAATTTTTAGAAATTTAAAAATTGAAGAAACACAGCACAATAATAGAAGGTTGCTTGCTCTTTCTACTAGCAATCATAGAAAGACTGAAAACCAATTCTGGCTACAAGTAGAATAATTTCTAAAATCTCAGTCTAAAAGCAACAAAATTATATTATTAAAATTTAGTTAAAAATTTAAAAGAATCATTTATAGCAGAACTACAAGTTAAAACTTAATGTTGTTACAAATAATATTAATATCATTTGATTATATTTCCTAATGTTTTATTGAGGTACATTTTTTCAGATTGCTTATCAAAGGAAAACAGCACTTGCCATCCTAAAATAAGTTACTTTTTTTAAATAAAACTATAACAGTACAGCTTGTCAAACTATCATATACCACTCCTATGGCACCTCCAAACATCTATTCAGAGATAAATTATGGAAAACTGGAAAATTAAAAGGACATGGGCAGTGCTGTCGATGTGCAGAAGGCATCTGATAAATAGAAACCAGATTGGAAGCTGATTGATATTAATGCATACAAAACTTTGTTCTCTATAAAGTAAGCATGTGGTTTCTCAATATATAAGAATATTTAAAATTTATCAGCAAGTGTTAAATTATAAAAATTATCAATAATTTAAGTATCATGGAACAACTCAAATATTAGAAACTAAAAATAAAAAATTAAAACAAACAGATCAGCTAATTGGAAATATGTTTAAAATTCTCTTTGGCAGATACTGACACTTTTCCCTGGTTATTTTTTGTCCCATTTTACATAATAATAGAAATTTTGATTGGGTACATGAGCAACCCATCAAAGATTGCCAAGATAACTTGACTCTACATGTGGCCAATGTGACTAAATTCTAGTCAAGAAAATGTAGGTGCAAGTGATATTTGCAGCTTACATACTCAGTATATGACACTCTGTGACCGCCAAACATGCAACAGAATATTTTAATATTCCTACGAAGTTCTCTTGTGTTCCTTTCTAGCCCACAACCCCAACCCAGAGATAATTACATTATGATTTGTATTATCATAAATTATTTTTGCCTAGTATTGAATTGAATAAAATTTTTTGTGTTTCTTTTTGACAGTCATCTATGCAGTTGTGTGTATCAGGCATATATTCTCTTCAATTGCTGTATAGCAGTCTATTAGAGGATTATGATGCATCTTGTTGATCTGTTCTCCTCTTGATGGACATTTTAGATTATTTCTAACTTTGGGGTGTTAGGAATAAAGGTGCTGCAAGCATAACAAAACTTTTGGTCCTTGTATGCTTTCATTTCTCTGAGGTAGCAATAAAATTATTTGGTAATAGGTCAGATGAAAGTTTAACTTGACTGGAATCTGGTAAATAGCTTTCTAGTGTCATTTTACCATCAGTCACTCCCAGCATGGTATGTGAAACTCAGGTGCTACACATTCTTACCAGAAATTCATGTTAGTCTTTTAATCTTCACCATTCTGCTAGTATGAAATGTTATCTCACAGTTGTTTTAGTTTTCATTTTTCATAATAAATAATGATGCTGAGCATATTTTTATTTCCTTATTTTCTATCCAAACATTTTGTTTTATGATATGACTAATCTAATCTTTTGCCTTTTTCTATTTTTTATTTTTCAAAATGTTTATTTTAAAAAAGAGCAAAACAAACAAAATGAAACAGAACAAAGCCAATCAAAACAAAACAATGAGAGAAATACAGGACTTCAAAATAAGATAACAGAAAATCACCAAAGGCTACCACACCATAATGCCTTGGGTTATCTTTAAAATAGCTGCCCATAGCACAAGACATGTTAAAATCAAGCAAAACAAAGCAATGAAAGTGATACAGAACTTCATACTATAATGTATCTTGTTATCGTTGAAATAGCTGCCCATACCATCAGACATAATAGAATCTAACAGAAGCAAAACAAAACAATAGAGTAAAACCAAGCCAAACAAAACAATTAAAATGATAAGAACTTCAAAACAATGTAATAGAAAATTAACAATGGTTACCACCTTGCATTTTTAGACATTTCCTCCCCTTTTGCCTTCACAATATCTATTGTACATTTTGGATCCCACTAACTCCTTCAGCTTTATTTTACGCTTTAATTTTACAGAAACTAAAACAGCAATAAAATGAATTAAAACAGTGATAAGACAGTAGGAAACTCACCACAGTTACTACATTGCATACCATTGTCCTCCAAATAGTTGCTTGACTTTAGGCTTGCAAAGTTAATCTAACATTACAGTACCTCTGCATCAGCTGGCTATTCGGGGAGGGGTGCGTTCTCCCCACCCTAAAAACCAGTCGGCTCACAGAGTAGGGTGGGGCTTTGCTTCTTTTCTTGCTTTCCTTTATTTTTTATTTTATTGGTACTGGGGATCGAACTCACAACCTGGTGCTTGCCAGGCAGGCACTGTGCCACTGAGCTATATCCCTGGCCTTTTAAAGTTAGACTTTCTTACTGATTTCTAGGAGTTTAGCACATGATTTTTGTTGTTTTAAAATTTAAAAAATTATTTTACCCCAGCTGTGACTTGCTAGTTGCTTCACTAATGGTGGCTTTTCAATGGGAAGTATCAATTTTGATTGTTTATTGTATTGGGGTTTTATTCTTTTATGGTTATTATTTTTGTTTGTTACCTAGTAACTGGTTACCCATCCTAAGTTCACAAAGATGCTCTCATTTCTCATTTCTTATAGAATCTTCAAAAGTTTAGTCTTAACTTTTAAGTATTTGATACTTTGAATCAGTTTTTACATATAGTTTGAGGAATGGATAAAAGGTAAATTTGGGGGCATATAAATAGTTGTTCAGTGTCTTTATTAAAATTTGAATTCCATTGGTACCTTTGTCTAACCTCAAGATACTTGTGTGAGTTTATTTTTGTATTTTATTCTATCCCGTTGTAATATTTTTCTAGTCTTGGAACAGTGACCACATTGCCTTCTTTACTGCAAATTTGTAATCCAGTATTGTAAATCTTCCAGCATTATGGTTCTTCAGGTTTTTCTCAGTTGTATTAGGTCATTTGTATTTCTGTACAAACTTTATACTCAACTTCTATTGCCTAATAAAATCCTGCTGAGATTCTAGTTGGGATTATGTTGAACCCATAAAATAATATGAGGATTAACAAATTAACAGTATTGATTCTTCCAGCTTTTTTTTTGTTTTGTTTTTTGGCTGTTTCCTGAGGCAGGGTCTCACTGTGTAGTTACAGGTGGTTTTGAACTCCCTGTGTAGCTCAGGCTGGCCTCAAATTTACCACAACCTGCTACCTCAGCCTCCTAAATGCTGGGATTACAGGCATGTACCACCATGCCCACAAAAATCTTCCTATTTGTAAGCATAATAATGTCTTTATTTAGTTTCACCAATTTAATTTAGTAATGTTTTGTAATTTGCAGTTAAAAGATCATGCATAATTTATATTACATTTTCCCTATAGCTTTTTGATGTTTGTTTGTTTGGTTTTTTGGCCTTTTTGAGACAAAGTGTTGCTATGCAGTTCAGCGTGGCCTTAAACTCACTTTGTAGCCCAGGCTGGCCTCGAACTCACAATGATCCTCTTGCTTCAGTCTCCCAGCTCTTCCTTACAGTTTTTTGGATAGTCTTGCAAATAATGTTGTTTTTTTTTCAATTGTTCTACAGATTCTCAGGAGTACTCTTGATTTTGTCTGTTGACCTTGTATTCAGCAACTTAAAAATTAGCGTAGCATTTCTTATTATTTGTTAACATATTTCTTTCAAATTTCTCACGTAATCAAGTCTAAATGGAGTATTATTCATTCTTTTCCCATGCTGAGAACTTTTTTCTTGTTACCTTATTTCACCTTATTGGACCACCCACTTCATAGTCAGTAGAAAAAAATAAAAGTGGCTATTTGTGTTAAATTTGCTATTAATTGTTACACAGTTGGAGAAGATATCCTTGTCAGATTGAGGAAATTCTTTCCTATACCTAACATGTTAAGAGCACTTTTAAAATAAATGTGTTGAATTTCATGAAGTCATTTTTATGTATCTAAAGATTTAATGGTGTATCTTTTGGATTCTTTAAATGTGATTAATTACATTAATTTTTTTTTTTTTTGTACCAGGAATCAAACTCAGGGCTTTGCACTTGCTATTCGGGGCTTGGACCACTGGGCTATATTCCTGGCCTTACACTGACTTTTTAAATGTTGAATCAACTTTGTGTTTCTTGGATGATTGAATTTAGTTATGATTATTGTTATTTAAATGTACTCCTTTTTTCAATTTATTTCCGTTTTGATTTTGTTTTTGAAATCTGTGTTAATGAAGGATATTGGTGTATAATATTTCTTTCTTATAATTAACTTTTCATATTTTGGTGTCAGGATGATGTGGGTCAAACAGAACAAGCAGGTGTGGACTCTTCTATCCTCTATTTTCTGAAAGAATTTGTACAGAGTTCATATTATTTCTTTCTTAAATGTTTCATACAGTTTAAGTCTCTTTGTTTTGGCTTAAATGTTTCTTTGAAAATTGTTAATTACAGATATTATCCCATCTTTCTCCCTCTCTGTTTTTTTAAGCTTTTATTTTCTTTATGTTTCAATTTTTTTCTATTCATCTCTCTTTGAGTTCTCTGATTTTTTTGTTGTCTTTCTAGTCAACTGTCAAGCCATCCATTGAACATCTAATTATAAATACTTTATTATTTGTTTGTTTTTAATTGACTACATGTATATATATATAGTTATGGTATACAACATGATATTCTGAAATATGTAACTCCAGTTAACTAACATTAGCTTAAAGCATTATTTTAAGCATTAGCTTAAAATATTTTATGATGACCATTTTATTGTTATTGGTATTCATTCGAGGGTTGACATTTCCATCTTAGGTCTATCATCTGCTCAAAGACATTTTTAATATTTCTAGTAGTAATTTTGTACTAGTAATCTTGGGCCATCTATAGTTTGCCCTTCATTTACTGTTTTTCTTTTGAATAAAATCATGTTTTCCCTCATCTCTCCATGAGTTTTTATTGTTTATAGAGTAGAACTTTCTTCCAGAGGGACATGTTTATTCTTCTTATTCCGCAACCCGTATGGGTTGGGAGGCTTTTCTTTGAGCTGGTGAAGAATTTAACAAGAATGATGCTGATTTGTAGTTTAAGTTGGTTTTAGAATGTGATTGTTTTCAAATTTCTTAAGGATGAAACCGTAAGGATGCATTTGTTTTCAAATTTCTTAAGGATGTAACAGATCCTTTCTTCTAGTAGACTTTGGGATCTTTATTTCCTTTCTAGTTTTGCCTCTGGCTTTCCAGATACTTATACCAAACACTGAGTAAAAATTCAATTGGGAAATTAAAAAGAATTTTATTAGTACATGTTTGTAGTACTTAATGATCACATTCCTTATGGGGAGTTGGTACATCCATGTAACACATCTTAATTCTTTTTTAGAATTGCTTTTTACTGCCCTCCCATGTCTTGGTTCACTTCCTAACTGGGAAATTGTTGACAGCACTACTGCTACATATGGCGTTAAGATTCTATTCCATTACACAAGTTCACATGGCTGTTAAATGTTTAACTAGTTTCTTCTTATTCCAACAGATTCTTTCTTTCTAAGTTCAGCAAGTGTTCCTGGGGGAAAGCAGTCCCTGGTCTCTGCTCACTCAGGAAGGGCTTGCAACATCTCAGGAAATCTCTAGATTCTTTGCATTTATAGCTCTCTGATAAGTTAAAACATACAGATTTTCAATTTATTCATCTTTTGCTCATTACTTTGATCACACCCTTGGTCTCTCATAAACTTCTACATCTGAACATGGAATAAAACTGCAATAAAGTTGTAAAAGACAAGAATCCTAAGGTGCCATTTACACCAAAGAATTTTAGTACATGTTCTAATTGCATAGTGTAGAAGTAGACAAATGTAGCTTAGTAAAACAGATTGAAAAGTCAAGAAACAGACCAAGTTTTACTTTATGATAAGGATGGCTTCTCCAAAATGTTGCAGGGTAATGTGTTATTTAATATAAGGGCAGTAAAAAATACAGAGAATGTCTAATCCAATACTCCAAAAAAAGATGAAAGGTAGTTAACCTGAAAAAGAAACTATAAGAAAAAACTTTTATAAAATAGAAATAAATTCTCCTTACAGCATTAGTAAAATATTTCTAAGTATAACATTAAAGAAGAAATCATAAAAGAGAATAAAAATGATTTTTTATCTCCAAAATTATTATAAACACATTTTAAAATTTAAATCCCAAACAGGTAAAATGTATTTACACAGTTAATGATACTCAAATACCATCAATTTTAGCATGTAAAAGTCTCCTAGGAATCAAGAAGAAAATAGCAAAAATGAAAATGCTTTAATTACGAACTCACAAAGACATGCAAATGGCTTACAAATTCATAAAATATTTATATTATTAGCAATAAAGTATCCCTCTCACATTATTTTTTCTTTGCCTCATATGTTGGAGGAGAAATTCCTTAATATCCTAACAGGACCTTTTAAAAATATGGTATATATGTAATATAATACCATATACTACTTTGATATACATTGTGAAGTGGTTACTATAGTCAAACCAATAAATGTATCCATTATCTCACATATACACTTTTGTTTGTGTATATGGTAAGAGCACCTAAACTCTACTCCTAATAAATTTCCAGCACACAGATACAATATTATTAACTGGAATCCCCATTCTGTACATTAGTTCTGTAGATTTTTTTATCCTACACAGCTCTATCTCTAAGCCCTTTCATCTCCATAGAATAAGTACATTTCAATTTCACACAAAATTACATTTTTACCACTCTTATATTTAATGTTTTTGATGTCACAATTTATAGCTTTTTTATATTGTGTATCTATTAAGGAAATATTCTACTGTTATTTCAATATTTTTGTTTTTCAACCTGTATCCTAGAGTTTTAAGGGTTTATGAGCATTATACACACCATTGTTACAGTTTTCTTCTGATTTTCTTCTGATTCACTTGCTTTGCGAGTGAATTTTCTAGCTTTATATATTTTATGTTACAAATTAGTGTCCTTTTGCTTGAATAACTCTTAGTATTTCTTATAGGGCAAGTCTGTGGTGATGAACTTCCTTAGCTTTTGCTTGTCTGGGAAAGTCTTTATTTTTCCTATATTTCTGAGGGCTGGTTTTACCAGTTATAATTGGTTAGCAATAAGTTTTTTTTTTTTTTTTACTTTCAGCATTTGTGTGTGTATGCGTGTATGTGATACTAGCGATTGACTACAGAGCCTTGCACATATTAAGCATGTTCTTTACTAATGAGCTATTATACTCAGGCCAGCATTTTAAATACATAATTCTATTCTCCTTAGCTTGCAAGTTTTCAGCTGAGAAATTCACTGATACTATAATGAAGATTCTTTTGTATTTAACGTGTCACTTTTTTCTTGTTACTTTCAAAATTCTCCTTTTGATCACATTTTTTGGCAGAATTTATATGTCTCTCTGCAGGGTTCATGGAATATTTAGGAACTTGTGGATGTCCTTATATTTTTCAAGATTTAGCATTTCTTTTAATAAGTATCCCTGCTCCTCTTTTTAGAATGCTGTAATGCATAGGTATATAGAGAGAGTTTCCTGATATTCCATAAGTTTGTAGGCTTTTGTCACTCTTTACATTCTTTTTCTTCTGAATGGATAATCTCAAAACACCTGTCTTCAAATTAATAGATTTTTGCTGTGACCCACATGGCTTTTGAGATTCCTTGGGTGAAAGATTGAGAGAGGATGAGAAAATAAAGAAGATACAAAGCTGGGGCAGGTAGAGCCCTTACTCTCTAGATGGGAGGAAAGGATTTGTCCCTTAACTTTAGGGCATTTATTTATAACTTTTAGCAACTTAATGTCACATGACATCTTGTTGTCCTAGCAACCCACTCTTTGAATTGTCTTGGGGCTAGGTGTTCTCTGGGCTGTTGCGGCAATGTTATATGGCTTTCCAAGGATGCTCTCTGTTCTTGGGATGACCATGCCCCATCCCTGCACGTGGTCAATTTCCAGCTTTAACAGTTCCCAGTACATCCCTATTTTTTGTTTTGTTGTAGTGCAGGATGGGTGGTCAGTTGAAGCTGGAGGAGCTATGTTAGGAGAACTCCAGCAATTTAAACCAGTCCATTAATCCATAACAGTAGACAGTTACCAGTGTAGCCAACAATTGTTAGAAGGTGTTAGTGATTTAAGCTTATTTTATGGCTAACAGTTAGTATGGTTATACATTTTGTATTATACATTTTGCGGTTATATTTTTCTGCAGAATGTTGAAGACTGAGTTAAAATTAGCCCTGTATTAAATCCAGTTAGTCTCTTGCTATCTATTAAGCTCAGTTTTCTCCTCACACATTACCTTGGAACCATGCATAGCACCTCTTAGCTCTTCTGTTAGTGTCAGCCATCTGGAGGAGTCACAGTCATTGCTTGACCAAGTTGCATTCTATTGAAGCTTGAGAGATTTTTTTTCTCCTGATGACATTCCTTAGGCACACCACACATTGATGAATCACTTTCTATTGTGGTCTCACAATTTTCTTGATCAGAAGACCAAGGACCCACTGAGTACAGAATGATGCAGCAGAGGTTCACTTATGTCTTGGGTCCTCAATGACCTTGGAGGGCTAGGGTCAAAATATTGGCTATCCTGTTAGCCCATCTCTATCTCTAATTTTTGGCATCTAAACCTCAGTCATTGAGAATCTAGAAGAAAAGATTGCTAACAGTACAGTGTAGTAGAGACTGTAAGCTTAACATTATTATCTTATCTAAATATCAAGCATCTTAGAGCTTAAAATGGAACCTATATTTTTTAAAAACCATGGATGTTTTAGCATTTGAATACATGTAGAATTTTAAAAAACAGTTGCATATCTTGCACAGAAAATGAGAAATCAAAACCATACCTAATATTATAACATGACAAGGATGATGAGTTTGCATTTTTTGACATAAGATACCCCCTTTTTGGTCAATCATCCATATCTAATACATAAGAAGGTTTTACCTAACTTGATTACCTTTAGTGGGATGTACATCTCATAAGCATTTGTGGAAGGCAGAGGTCTGAATCTGGAACAAAACAACACCTGCTATAGATTTTGGAAGACCTGTACATCTGGAGGCATGAATACATGAATATACCATGAGGTTAATAACAATCATTTGTCTCAGAAACCTTTCATTTGTATGAAACCTTTGTATCAGAGCATGTTTAAATAAAAAAACCTGAGAGTCTAGAAAATTTAATCTTTCAATGATGACCAATGTGAACATATTACAATAACATGTTCTTATAACTTTAGTTGGAGTGTCTCCCATAAGGCCATGGAGATCATTGGAGCTTCTGATCAATGAACAAGAACTGGTTAAATGTTACCAGGTGGGCACTTTCTTATTCATCAGTTGAAGTCCTGTCCCATAACCCCAAGGGATTTTGGTTTAATTATCTTAAAAATATTTTGATGACTAATAAAAATCCTAATCATATTTATGATAAATTATCATATTACGATTGTTGTGATTATGTTAAACATTTAACATATTATTTATGAATGATGAGAGATTCTTAAATCATAATAAATAACAATATGCATTATACTTACATAACCAATTTTAACATCATTTTGATTAGCTATCAATCCAAGCATGCTTTTTAAGTCTATAAATCAAATAAACCTTGATCAAATGACCCAAAAACACAAAAGAAAAAGGAAAAGAGAAAAAATGTTGAGCTCAAATAAAAAGAATAGCTATTCACAGAACAGACAAGTGGACAAACATGGACAGACGATCTGTACAGACTGGGACTGACATAGAAACAAGCACACAGCTTGTCGATGTCTGTGAGAACGCTCTAAGAACCTTGGGGCTATTTATTTAATTAATTATTTATTTTTTGGTACTGGGGATTGAACTCATAACCTTGCACTTGCCAGGCAGGTGCTTAAGCCCTGAACTAAATCCACAGCCCCTGGTGGGGGGCTATATATACACTTGTATCACGCCCCTTTGATGAACTAGCTCACTTCTTACACCCCTTGTTCTTGGGGCTAAAACGCCTGTTCACCTCCTGACCCCTGCCCTCAGGGTGTTTCTCGGATCCTGTGTGTCACTTCGGGCACTCCTGTACTGGGACTTGAGCTTTCAGCTCCACACGTGTGAATGATCACTAACTCAGTTGACTCCCAACAACCACTTCATAAACTAGACAAACAGACAACAGATAGACAAGCAGACTGACAAACATCTGATAAAATTGGAGTGCACACAAATATATTTTTAGACAAATTGAATCACAGTAACTTTTTACAATTGCAGAATTTATAACTATAAATTGACTAGTCAGATTTGTTGTAGGTCAATAGCAGAGATCTCTTGTATAAGAGTGCTAGTAACTTTTGTATCCCCTACGTTCATTAACTTTCAGTTTGGTTATCTCTATATACTCTTGTCACTTATGATTTTTGGTTTTGGTTACCATTTCCTGGGCATCCTGGGTCAATTAAGGTTGGTTTTAGCTTCATCCTTTTTTATCAGTTGTGGTGTGGTCTCTGAGGCATCAATGTCACAGGACTGAGTATCAGTTTCTTTCTTTCTTTTTTGGGAGGGAGGGTGCTGGGGATCGAACCCATGACTTTGTACTTGCCAAGCAGGCACTTGTGCCACTGAGCTAAACCCCTCGCCTTAAGCATCAGTTTCTTGACAGGTGGAATCAACTCCTTCTCTGGGTTTGGGGCTGTGATACAGACAGACGGCATGCTCTTGCATTCAGATAAGCCATTTGGCATTTCTTAGAAAAACATAAGCAAACCCTCAACCCCAAATTAGCACTTGACTGGGTGGTTTTACTGTCCAGTATAAAGGTCCTTCCAAAGGACCCCTTTTAGCTTTTATTTGCTACATTGTCTTTCTGCTGTGGTAATTTCATCTTTATTAGAATTGAAAAAATTTTAATGGTGTATATTGCCAAGTGAAATCTATTATGAGATGAATTCACCCTTTGGCTTTTGAAATTTAAATTGTGGGCACATTTAGAAAGTTTTAGACCTGAATATTATAAGGAATTTTTGTACCTTATATACAGAGAAAAAAAAGCTGTATTTTGTATTTAGGAACCTAGGGCTCTAGCTCCTGGCTCCTTGCCTTGAGGAGCTGGCTGGCTGGTGTGCAGGCATATGGCATGGAAATCCTGGGCCACTGTGAGGATGCACGCATGACCACTGTCACTACCGGCTGACCTCAGGCTCTGGGCTTACAAGCTGTGCTCCTGCTCTGGCCTGGATCCAAGTGCGGGCGGTATCAGTGCCTTGTAAAGTGTTGATGCATAAAGCACGCAGAGGTGATAGGAAAAACAGGGCCCTGGCTGAGTGCTGCGGCTGTGCCACCTGCGGGGCTGGCTATCCAAAGGCTTAGCAGGCTCCAGGCAGACTTTGTTCCCCACATGCTGGACCTTTTGGGCTTTGGTCCCTCTGTCTGCTCATTGCCACCTTCAGTGGCAAGCAAACGCCAACTCCACATCTTACCCAGCCAGGTCCCATCTTACCAAGCCAGGCCGGGCCAGTCCACCTAGGGGAAGTTCTCTGTGTCTTACACCATTTACATGTGTTCTTAAAGGTAAAATCCTGAAACAGTTTTAGACCCTGATGGCTAGAAGTCAAATCTAGAGATGTCTCCCCGCTTGAAGGAAGTCTCAGTGGGTGAAACAACTTCTAGGGAAGTAACTTCCTAGATGGGCCTGTGCAGATAGGGCTCCCTCTCTTACCAAAGCAAAATCTTTAGAACAAATTTGTACTTTTACACATGTGGTCCTATAATAGTTGAGATCTAGCTGATTTCTGAGAAGCTCCCAAGATATCTTTCCCGTTATCTCAGTAGAAAAGTCTTGGTTTTTTTTGAATTGTGATGATCTATCTCTTCAGCAACCACACTTTCCTATGCTCCAACCTTACATGCACATCTTTTCTGGCCAAACTTCAAGTTTTTCAAATCTTTATTCACTGGGTTTCCACATCTGCTTTGCTGTATTCTAGAGCCTCTGTTAGCTATTTATCGACATGTAGTTGCTTTTGTGAGTGTGTGTGAGTGTGTGTGTGATGAGACTTACCATCTGGATAATGCCATCCTCTAATAGGCTTTTAATTGATAACTTAATGATGACTTAAAAATTATTCAAGAATTGCATTACCTAAAGCATACTTAACATGAATTATTTAAGAAATCTGCTTTTACATCTGTTCAGTCTACTTCAATAGCTAGTTTTTTCTGTGGTCATTTTATGGCTCTAAGTTTAATGTTTCTTTGTGAGTTGAATTTTGGGGATTCAGTAGGCCACAGGTCTGGATAGGTTCGCAATAGTAATAAATTCCATGGAACTTGCCCGAGGCTGACAGAAGATATCCAGCTCTTTCAAGTTTTACTAGGTCATTTCTCCCATGTCTCGCTTTACTTCACACCTTCCTTTATGAGTGCCTTATATTTAAAAAGCCTTATGAGTGTCACTGCTGCTGGTATCTTCCACAATGGCACTGATGGCACCACCAAAAGGTAGTCTTCTAAATTCTCAAATCCTGGAGTGCCTTAGTGACAGTGTATTCCTTCAGTCCTCCCTAAACCAAACTGTGCCATATTATGAGCAGAAAGAGGTGTTTGAACCCTCCTTCTCCATATCCTATTTTGTCACTTGAGTAGTACTATGCTCCTATGTGTCCTTGAGGAAGTAGCTCCTTACATCTTTCTCAAGGTGCCAGGCAAAAACCAAGCCCAAGTTATATCTGTTTATTCTAATAATATCCAATTGCAGGTATACCCAATTATCCCAGTTAGGGAGCAGTCTGCCAGCAAAGTTCATCTGAACTGTTATTTGTCTCCACCCACAACGAATGTAGATAAGTGGACACCTAAGCTACTTGGTCCCCACCTTGCCTCTTATATCCAGGGATGAATGAATTTCCTTTAGGATCATCTGTGACATCTAACAACACATTCATAGCATAGGCTGAGTTAGGAATGAAGGATGCTCCATTCCTTTGTCTGTTTCTGAGCTTTTCTTCACAGATGGTGTGACTCCCTGCTTCTCTTTTGACCTGGCTGCTACTATTTGTTTGACCTCCCTGTATTAAAAACTTGGTGTTAGTGTTTACTTTTTCCATATATATAAATATTTTTCCATATATGTAAATTGTTTTATTTATATCCTAGGGACATGCCAACACACAACTTAAAGAAAAATAAGAGGCAGGGAAACCCCAAACAGGCATAATGAAATCTTAAGACTAAACCAATGAATCAACCAAAGAGGTAAAAACTCTATAAGTAAAAGAACTGACCTTATGAGCTTTTGTCCCTCAGGGAATATTAGTTTTACCTTTTCTACCAAAATGATGACAACCAGGCTGGGAACTCTGGTTGGATTATTTATTCAATGTGACAGCCCCTCCTCCCCTTTCTCTCTCTCCAAGATTTACTCATGACCTTTCCAGACTCTTCAAAAAAAATTTTTTTTAACAAGCTTCATCAGAGAATCAGAACTAGGTGAACAGGCTTTGAACACCCAAGTTATCTTTCTTTCTCTGCATCTCAAAAAAAAAAAAAATCACAGATGATCTTCACCTAGGGAAATGAAAGCAGCAACTGTAACCTTTTAAAAATGCTAAGTTACTGATGCTCAGAAAAACAAAGTTTAGTAGCTCTAACAGCTTGTGTGGTAGAAAGAAAAATGAATTTTTGAAAAAAGCCTGTTGATTACAAAGCTCTAGTTAAAAGACAGATTGCTCAATGAGAAATGAAGGATCACAAATCTTCTGCTTTTGGAACTAAATGATAATAGAGTTTTAATATCCTAAGAAAAATAAAACCCCCTCCTTCAGTGAACTGTTCAAATGCTGCATTGCTTGAATAATGTGCTGGGTTAAGTAGGGAGGCCTGCAGTGTGGTAATTACTCCAAGGAGGCTGCAGGGAAAGGAAAGTACATTCCAGACACCTAATCATTTACAATTGAGTTTAATGAGGTAGTAATTTACAGCTTTGGGGGTGGAAGTATGGAAAGGTCCCTGCCAGGAACTGGGCAGACTCTTTAAAATCCTGGAGTTTAATGAAGGCATTGGAGGGTGGATTCATACAGCCGAACTTGTGTAATTCCATCTGCTCAGTGCTTGGACAAGGAGTAAATGACAAGGCACTTGGGACCTACATCTGGAAACAACATGTTTCAAAGGATATTATAAGTCCTGTGGTAAAAGCAAAAAAAGAAGAGGAAGGGAGAAAAAAAAAAACAGGTAGAAAAGCACAATTATGGGGGGATGGGAAAAGACCATAAAAGGGACCAGTGCAGGTTCTTTTTAGCTCAAAGAAAAACATTTTCTAATGTCAAGATCAGTCATTGATTATAATTGCCAAAACATGTTCGTGAAGCTAATGGGGAAACAGAAAGTACTGGTCAGGATTCTGGACGGGATTTGGGTGAAGACTGGAGTTCAGTCTTCACTAAACTATGTGACCACCCCTTTTATTTTTTCAGTAATGTTGCTGTTACTTTCCTTATTGCCATCAACTTTTGGTTTGTAATATACCGGGTTTTGATTTTTAAATGCAACTAGCACAAGAAAACAATGTGTATTTTATGGACTGCCTGGGTAATAAGTAGCTACTGGACAGGCCCTTTATTGTGTTATGCCATGTATACATACACATAATCCTATAAATAAAATCAGGATTCTTTTCTTCCCATTTAGCAAGGTTGTACTTCATATTTCATTTTATACTGCTTTTATTTCATCTCTCCCCAAAATTCTCCCTGATTTCCAAAACTTTCTTCTGTTTGTAATCAGGCTTCCTCACTGTTTCCTTCTCCAGTTGTTTCTGAAAACTGGGAAGAAATGAGGTTAAGTCAAATGGGATACAGAGAAGCACATTTGTTGTTTTTGAAGAGCGTAGGTCCTGGTGAAAAGTCAACACTTCATCAGGCAATTATAAAATAATTCAGAGCGAAATATGTGACCGTGAGCTAGGCAGCCAAATAGTTGCACCAAGAGAAATGAGATTCATTCAAAGCAAGTTACAATACATATCATGATCACAAGCATGTTCACTAGTCATTATCATGGATAACGGTGTTTGAGCATTTACTCTGTGCTAGATGGTTTACATCTAACCGTGATCTAATGAATCTGGTAGAAATCTAATGAGACGAGTTATACTTTTGCTTCATTTTTTTCTGATAAGAAAAATGGAACTCATAGGAGTTAATAACTCAAGGTCACCAGGGTAGTAGTTAGAAAAGAGAATTTAGAGTAAAGTCTGATTCTAGAACCTATGGTTTTTAACTTCTATAATGTATTTCTTTGAATTTCATGTTTGGATAGCATATTGTAGAGACTTTCAAAGTATTTGGTCAGGAGGAAGAGTGATAATCCCAATGACACCTTGGAAATAATTTTGTTACTCCTGCAGTAAAAAAACAAAAACAAAAACAAAAAACACTGTCTTTAAAGTGTTGCATATAATATTTGGACTACTGAGTACAGAAAAAAACTGAATTTTCCCCATTATGTAATACTTTTTAAAAATAAATCACAAACTTTAGAATTTGGCTTACAGTGAGAGGATAATTGGCTTTTAAGTGCTTTGTTTTTTATTTTCAAAAGAAAGGACTGTTTTCCATGTCTTAACTTTGAACATATTCTTTTGCTGATTAAAAGTAATAAATAAGTTTTTTGGTAGTTTCTCAAGATCTACAGTGTATTTTTGAAAGCCTGGGCAACACTTCTATACTGGAATAATAATTACTCTTTGGAAAGCACTGTATCCCTGTTCACAATAAGAAACATTTGACAAGGTATTTAGTTATGGTTTCAATCCACATGAACTAGGGGGGACTTTCAAGTTAAATAAATCTTCATGTGTCTGACAAAAACAAGCTCCACTATATTGTTGGTTAGGGCAGCAAGTGAAAGCTGAGACCAAGAGTGCTAATGGGTGAGAGTAGAAAAAATTAAGTCTTATTTGTCCCTCTTTCTAGTTTGTGGAGTCCCTGATTATTGGCATTTTCCTTAGTACTATTAGTTTTTTTTCCAGTTTTGAGAATGTTATACAGTTCAATCTTAGGAAAATGGATCTTTTATTTGAAAGAAGTATACTTAATAACTAAAAAAACTGTTTAAAATATCATAGAACTAATAAAGCAAGCACTCTTCTATTCCCTGGATCAGTTTATGTTGGATTGTTGACATGAGATCAGACGTTGCTTCTATGGTGCCGGAGTTGATATATGTATCTCCTTGCAAATGCCTTTGTTTGGCATGAGTCAAATTCATAAAAATCAAGGCCAGTTGGTAATTGTCTTTATATCCTTTGGAGAAGTACATGAGAGCATCATTTATCCAACACGAATGGAGATTCAACTTTTCCATTAAATAGATTTTTAAAGATATTTTATTGCTTCAAATGCCAGTTTTAAAATTCATAATCAGATTCAAAGGATATCTCTCCAAGTTATATTAATTGTGTTTCTGCCTTCTTAAAAAGGTGCTGAATATAACTTAGATTTATCTTTGTGACATCAGATTACGGTTCTAAATAACTGCCTTGTGCTACCGATGTGTTCTGCTGTATTGTAGGAGAATCACTGCTGAAATATAAAAGGATACTGAGGTGTGAAAGTCGTGGAAAGCACACCAGATCGATTGAATTCTTGGAAAAGCTTTGGAAATCGTGTGTGTGTGTGTGTGTGTGTGTGTGTTTTGGGGGATTGTGAAGCATATTCCCTCTAGTATCTGGCTCACAGTGTTTAAGTTTCTGTGGCTGGAATACTCACCTTTAAACCTATAGTTCTTAGAAAACCCTCTGCTTTCCTATGTAAGTTCCGGTTTTGTGACATATGCTTAGGTCATATTGAAGCTGTGATTGCTCCATTTCTCATTTTGGATTGTGCAGCAGATATTTGAGACTGTCAGATTACTCACCTCTTAGTAAGCAAGCAGTTTCTCTGAAATAATGTTTATTTTGCAAAATATTGAATGATTTCATAACTCTTCATCCCAAATCTTTTTTCTGTTGTATACCCTACTTTCCTAATGATACATTCATCTAGTTCAGTCCCTGTTATCAGAGTTCTGGTTGTAGCATGGACCTTTAGGGTATGTGATTTTAAGATCAAGTATATCTGGGTTTAAAATTGCTGAACCAAAGGTAATCAGAGGTTAATTTAACTCTCTCACCCATCCATTTAATGGATACTTATTGAATACCTGTTATGTGTCAGCCAAATATTCTAGGCTCTTAGAATAGAATGCTTGGAGTGTACAGCCCAGTTTAGGTAGATGGACAGTAAATGAATGAATGAGTGATATGTCAAATGGTCGTAGTGCAAGGGTTTTCAAGGGGAGTGTGAGTAGTAGACATAAGTTGGAGATGTTATAAAAGCTGCTCTAGTGGAGTGTTTGAGAGAAAATCCTGACAGAAATGCATAGGATGGAAGGAATAGAATTGGAAAAACTTTTATAGAAGTTTTATGGTAAACAAAGGCAGAAATGAGTTTTGGAAGCTGAGAGTGAGTAGGAAATCAAGTGAAAATTTATTTTAAGATATTTTAGTATTTTTGTATGCTGATCTGAATGAGTTGGCAGAAAGCAAATCTGAAGATATAAGGGACAGAGGCAATAATATTGAAGAAATATTATTCTTGAGTTGCTACTGCATAATTGAAGGATGCAGGCTCAAGTTGGAGTCCAGGAATCTGTCAACTATCAAAGAAAAGGTAGGAGAGATACCAGTATGTCAGCAGATGCAACGCTTGTAGTATATGCCAGTGTGTTTTTTGACTGTTACTGTTTCCTCAGTGAAAAAGGAATCAGGGTCAACACCTGAGAGAGAAGGTAGGAAGGATGCATGGGATTTTGAAGAAAGAGAAAAAGGTCCAGACTGATTATCTTGGGGAGCAGAAAAGTGTTGGAGCAGCAGATATATAGTCAAATTACTGGGAGGCTCAAGGGCCCATTTGTGATTATGATCAATGTAAAGCCAGGTCAGTTAATTTCTTTTTATGGAACACAGTTCTACTTTTCTCTTTTGTTCTTTTTTTTAATATCAAAAAAGTGCTAGAGAGTTTTGCTCCTGATTCCCCTTTATAATTTTTTCCCTTGTTCTTACACTCTTAGGAAAGAAATTTTATGCCTTTTCAATTTCCAGAACATCTTTCACATACACACAAACATACATGCACAAATCCCTTTGTTATATTAATCTTAAACTGCAACTATTTATTTATATTTTGCCTCCACTCTTATCCCTACTGTGAATGAATTTCTACTCCTAGTCCCTAGTGTAATGACTTTATATTACAAATTTTTATTATGTAATTTATTATTTGCTGAGTGGAAGACAGGAGAGAAAACAAATTTTCACATTTACTTTCATATATTAGGTATTTATAGATAGCTTAATTCCTGATATTCAAATATTAAGCATCAAATCAACCGTCACCTTGTTCTTCTAGAGCTTATTGGTGATTTTTTTCCTTTGGATTCATTTTGAAAATCGCACTTATTTATTGAATATTTTTCTTCTGGTATGTCTAAATGATGAAGAATATTTCTTGACAGCACTTTAACAACACAAAATAAAAAATATTTATTTTCCAACAATTGTTTCCCTTCCAGGTAATGGAAAATTACACAAAACATTTCTAGGTCAACTAAGGCAATTGAGAAATTTTGATTTTGACCACAGCTGAGGCAATTTGCTGTGGAGATGAATGGAGGCACAGAGGTTCCCAAAGCTAGTCGGGGGCTGTAATTGATTCCAGATGTTCTCTGAGTAACGCTGAAGATAACTGTCCCAGAGGTAGATTATTGGAGAACTCTTTAGCTGTTTCTAATAAAATTTTCTTTATAATTCCAAGATATTTTTCTTAGATGCATATAACTATCCAAGCATGAAGTAATAGGCCTGAGTGAAAACTATACATGATTGTCAATGATTTTCCATTTCCCCCTAATTATGAAAGGAATACATAGGCTTACAGAAAAAGTGGAAAAATATAGGTATCTATAAAGAACAAAAAATATAATCTGGATATTTAATATACATAATTATCTAAATTGGGATCATTCAGAATGTAGTTTGTGTATTACTTTTTATGTGATATCCTGAGCATCATCTCTCATGATAACAACTTTCTCAAAGTATGATTTCATACTCTGAGAATATTATAATGCAGTTTTTTCCTCCACAGTTTTCTGTGTTGTATTGGAAATTTATAGAAATAAGCATCCTAGTGCCACCCCCAGGGCTGGGGCAAGTAGTAACTGAAATTCATTGACTGGTTTTATGCTCTTCTTCTTTTTTTCTTGTATTAATTTTTTAAATTATTATTTTGAAGGTAGTAAAATACAACAGAACAAGACAGAACAAAGCCAATTGAGACAATGCAGTGAAATTGGTACAGAATGTCACAGCAGATTACCGGGATAACAGTAATAGGTACAATAATATATCTCATTGTATTCATAATAGTTGCCCTTTCAATCAGGTATAGCAAAATCAAACCAAATAAAGAACATTATAGAACTTACCAAAACAGAATATTGAATAGAACAATACAATTAATCAGAATAAAGCAAAACAATGATAACAATATTTGCCTTCAAAGAGATGGTAGAAGGAAATCCGTCCTATTTGCTATATTGCATATGGCCAACCTCCCAAGAGATGCTCAGACCTCTGGCTTCCGTTTGCTAATGGGGGTTGAGGGGTGGGGGGATGGGATTTTTGATTCTCAGCCTGTGCATTGGTAGGCACATGGCTGCTTACCAGGGAGGCGAGCAGGTTGCTTTGTTTCCCAGTGCCCTAAGTTCCAACATGGCATGGATCTCAGGAGACACTGGCTGGTTCTTCCCCTGGGATGCCCACCACTTGCTTGAGCCATGGCTGCTTACCAGGGAGGCGAGTTGGTTTGCTTGGTTTTCCAGCATCCTAAGTTCCAACATGGTGGGACCTTGGGAGATGCTGACTGGTTCTCCCCCTGGGGCATCTGCTGCTTGCTCAAGCCATGGCTGCTTACCAGGGAGGCAAGTGGGTTGCTTGGTTTCCCAGAGCCCTAAGTTCCAACATGACATGGATCTCAGGAGATGCTGACTCTTTTTTTTTTTTAACAACTCTATATTTAATTTTTGTGTTGGGCTTCATAAAATTCTTGAAGAATATAGAATTACCTATCTAAATTTTAAGTAATGTTACAGACAGCTTTGTGTAGATAGTCATAGTCTCTGATTTACAATGGTTCAACTTACGATCTTTCAACTTAAATATGGTATGAAAGCATATAAATTTGGTATACACTAGGTTTTGAATTTGAAGTTTGATCCTTTCCCATGCTAGCAGTACGCAATACAATATTCTCAGTGCTGGACAGTGACAGCGTGTAGCATCTCCCCATTTGCAAAATGATCAGAAGAATAAAGAATCCAGACTGTGTTGGCAACTTTTTTTTGGTTTGCTTTGTATTTTTGTAATCTCATTATGTATGCAAAATGCCCATTTTGGGTTTCTGATTCTGGCACATTAAATGAACTTTTGGCTTCCAATTTTTTAAATTTACAATGAATTTATTGGGACATAACCACATCATAAACTGAGGTCATCTGCATGTATATGTGTATAATTATTTCTATGGAGTATAAAAACATAGATGTAGAATTACTAAACCAAGGAATAGATACTGTTAAATTGTGCTAGATTAAATAATACCTAGAGAGAGATTGTGCAACTCTCACTTGTACAGTAGCAGTGTACCAAAGGACCTGCCTCAAAGTTATGTTTTCTTGCTTGTTATTTTCTGTTTGTTGATTGGAAAGCAACACCTCACCACTATTTTAATGATCAATTATTTTATTACGGTGAGGCTAAACTTTTATTCACATGTTGCTTAGTGAAATGTTTTTGCATGATATTTTTGTTAATTTGCTCTTATTTCTTTGCTAATATTTCTATGAGAATATTAGTAATTTTCCTGTGGATTTTAAGATTTATATGTATGCTTTGTGTATTAAAGGCATTAACTTTTTGTCTTATTTGTAATTATTTTTCCCACTTGTCACTTAAGTGTTATGATATTTTTATAACATATAACATTTTATGGAGTCTAATTTATCAATTGTTTATTTTATGACTCCTCCATGGCTTTTACACTTGAAAAAACCCTAGTTCCCCAAATGTTTGCCTATAATTCTATTAAGTTTAAATAGTTCCATTGAAAAAAATTATCATTTATTTGCAACAGTTTATTTGAGGTTAAGGTATCTTAATTTTAATAGCAAGTTTTTATGTTGTTTTATGAACCATCAATACAAATTTCACTGGATTATTGCTATATGAAAGGAATCAATTTTATATTGTTACCATTTATTCAGCAACCTTCCTGAACTATATCTTTTGTTCTGGTAGCTTTTTTTTTTTTACATTTTAAAGAGAATAAAATGAAACAAAGCAAAACAATGAAAATGATCATGGATTTCAAAAACAAGACAGTGGGAAATCAAGTTGTTAACCTCTAATTATTATCCTTTAATTAGTTGCTCAGACTACCAGATATAGTCATGCAAAGTCAAACAAAAAGCAAGGTAAGCCCTAAATTGGTTCTTTACTTCAATTGTCCAGAAATTTCAGATGGTGGCTTCTAATTACTTCTATGTATATGTCACCTGAACTTGTTCTGGATGAGATATAAGCATGCAATATTAATGTAACAATGCAAATACTAAGTTGCTTCTTAACTTTAGTTACCATCATTTCAGCAGTTTCAGGTGTGTCACTTCTAATTTCTTTTGTGTCTATGTTTCCTGGTCTTATTCTGGGTGGGCAGGAGGTCTGAGAATGCAATTTGCTCCTTCATCTTGACATTTTCCTGGGTTCCTCCAAATTAGTCAGTTGCCGTGTCCCAGGCGCTTCCTTCACTGGCTGTCTGCCCTGTGGCATAGGAGATTGGGCTAGGTACTTATGTTCCTCCAATCTGAGGTTCCTGGGGTGGCAGAAAGGTGTGGGGTGGGGGCTCACTGATGCTCCTTTGATGGCTTTGGGGGCATGGGCCCCCTCTCCTCTGGGCCCACAGCAGGGAAGCTCCCTGGGAGGTGTAACTTTTTCTTCTTGGGAACCATGATATCAGGCTTACTTGGAGTCATGAATTCTCCTCTGGGCCTTGCTCTGGTGGTTTATTTCAAGTTTTCGGGTCTCTAACTGGAACAAAACATTACTAGGAAATAATTAATGTTTTATTTCTTCCTCTCCATCTTATATGCCACTTACCTTTTCTTCTTTCCTTACTTCTGTGATTAAGACTTCTGGTACAATTTTGAATAAAAGTATTAACTGCATATATTCTCATAATGTTCCTGTCTTTAAAGAAAATACTCCAACTTCCTCTATTCAGGATAATTGTTATAAACTTCCAGTAATTCTGTCAATTAGATAAGGAAATTCACTTTTATTTTTATTTGCTGAGTTCTTTAAAATTATGAACTGTTTATTAATAATAAAAAATCCACTTTCTTCATCAATTTAAATTTAATTTCTTTCAATTTTTATTTTGTTAAAATGGCTTACTCACAATAGTTAGATTTACTGGTGTGAACCCATCTGAAATCAGCTTCCTTTTATATATTGCTTAATTCAATTTCATAATATTTTATTTAGGTATTTTAATTTATGTTTTTAAATAAGACTGCTTTATTCTTTTTGTAGTAGTTTAAGATGTTTTTGGAATCAGGGTTATAAAGTATCATGGTATTAGTGAGGGATCATTCTTTATTTCCCCATTCTTTGAAAAGTAAAATTTTATGTGACTGGTCTGCAAAACCAGATTGGCCTGAGAGTGAGTGTGTGTGTGTGTGTATGTGTGTGTGTTTGCGTATGTGTGTGTGTCTCAATGACAAATTTTTCTGGTAGGTTCTCAGCAGAGGTGAATGTAGCAATTCCTCCCATTACTGTACACTTATAACATTCTTCTAATTAAGACTTAGATTCTCTTGGCCTTTCATTGAATCCTGCCTTGTGTAAGTTGCTTTTGCCAATACAATGGGTCATGGTGATTGCACTACTATAATTGTAGGTCTTAAAGGTCTGGAGAGCTTCTGTTTTTGTTCTCTTGGGATCTGCTATTGTATAAAGAAATTCCAAATAGATTACCACAGGTATGGAGGCGGCGGGAACAAAGAGGTAGAGAGATGGAGAGGGAGAAAATCACAGAGAGAAGTCTAGCCAGTTTCCATTCAATCCAGCCACCCCATCTGCAGCATGAGACATGTGATCAAAGCCATATGGAACCTCCATCACCAACTGAGCTGATTTGTCAACCCAATGTGAGGTGGGAATAAGTTTTCCAAGCTCTATCAAAATTTCCAGAATCAAGAGAAGCAGTAAATGATTTTGTAGTAAAGTCTTATGTATATTTGTGTCTGTTTCATTCTTTCATGATTTAGTGCAATTGTATTATTTTTCTTTTCTACCTGTATCTCACATTGTTCTCAATAATGTTTCACTCATTTTAAAAGCTGAAAATGCAATTCTTTCTCTTATTTTTGCCATTCAAACATTGTAGCTACTCGTGTCCTTTTTTTTCTCCTTTGGATATATTACAGAATGTTTTTCCAATTTCCTAAGCCCTTTGGAATTTTGATTAGAATTGCAATAATTTATGAATTATCTTGGGAAGAGTATTTGCAAGATTATCTTTACAACCTGACCCACAAGTGGTCTTTTCATATATTCAAATATTGTTACGTCTCTTACTAATTTTGTTGCCTTTGTTATTTTATTCAGTTACTTGTTTACTTATTCAATCATTATTAATTGAGAGGGTGCTATCTTAAAGCTCAAATGTGTAGCCCACTGCTATCAAGTGTGTGTGCTTTGTATATTTATCCTATAGCCTGCAATTATTTTATTCTCAACCTTTATTTCTATGTTTCATAGTTTTTCTATTTATTTTCATTTCATTGCGGTAGTTGGACTCATTTATATACATTATGCCCTTATGCTTGCATCTTGCTTTCCCAGAGTGTGACCATCTCTCAGGTTGCTTGTGAAGCATAAGACTGAGCCAAGTGGTTCCCAACTCTGTTCCCAGGTGGTAAGACCATGCTCTGTGTCTAGGGCCAGCCTAAGAAGCAGGAGAGGGATGGGTGGCCCTGGCCAGGCCATGCCCACTGAATTCCAGGCAGCAAACAGGGCCCAGAATCCAACCCCAGGCCTAGACCTGGGCAGCATCCTAGCGCATGGGACAAACTCAGTGCAGGGGAATGTTGGACTACCACGGAGTAACTGTACTAAATTGAAGGGAAATTCAGTTAACTCCCTCACTCAAAAAGAAGCTCTCAGCTGGCCCCAGTCAGTGTGAAAACATCAGGCAGAGTGAAAATGGCAAAATGATAAAGCAAAATGCAATCTCAAACATCAAGTCCACCAGTCGCAAGTACAGGAGACACTGAAATAGAGGACTTTAAAAGTAACATACCGGAAATCTCTGAAAAGATAGCAAGTGAAAAAAAAAAAACTCCATGAGGCTATAGAGAAAATCATATTAGAAGCACTGTCCCATGTGAAGACAGAAATAACAACCTTAATAAAGGAGTTGCTGAGTGTAGCTAAAGAAGAAATAGAGAAAAATACAGGCGCATGGGAAACTGATTGAAACCTTGAATGAACAATATAGAAAACATGCAGAATTCATGAAACAAACACAAAGAGACATCCAAGGAACAAAAAGTTCTATTGAAAGTGTGCAAAACAGCTTAAATGAAGCTGAGGATAGGATTTTGGACCTTGAGGACAGGATCTCAGTTAGTGATCATGAAAGAACAGAACTTTTAAAAATAACAAAACAGCATGAAATGACAACCCAGAAGCTTCAAGATGATGCCAAGAGCAACACTACAAGATTAATGGACATTAGTGAAGATGTAGGAGTCAATGCAAATGACATATGTAAAATATTCACAGAAGTAATAACAGAAAATTTTCCAAACTTGGGGAAAAAAACTGATATGCAGATAAGTGAGGCATATAGAATGCCAAACAGTCACAATCAACATAAGTCCACACCCAGACACATAATAATTAAGATCTCAGACATACAGCATAAAAACAGAATAATAAAATCTGTTAGAGAAAAGACAGAACTCACCTATCAAAGAAAGCCCATTACGATCACAGCAGATTTTCAATACAAACCTTCAAGTCAACACAAGCTTGGAGTGAGGTATTTGAAGCCTGGAAAGAAAACAACCTTCAACTCAGACTGATGTACCCAGCAAAACTTTCATTCAAATTTAATGGAGAAATAAGATACTTCCATGACAAAGAACAACTGAAGAAATTCATGTCCACCAAACCAACCTTAGAAAGAGTACTGAAAGACATACTAGACAGAGATAAAAATGACCACAATCCTCAGAAAAACAACAGAAAGAAATCACCAGGTAGGAAAAGCAATTAAATAAGGGGAAAAGCAGGAAGCAAACAACTGGAACATAACATGGCAAAATCAAGCCAGTACATATCAGTGATATCCATAAATGTAAACGCCCTCAATTCACCTATAAAAAGAAATAGATTGACAGAATGGATCAAGAAACATGATCCCACAGTATGCTGTATAAAAGAAACACATCTGACACAAAAGGAAACTCATAGATTAAAAGTCAAAGGATGGAAGACAGTATTCCATGAAACAGGAACCCAGAAAAAAGCAGGGATAACTAACCTATTTGCAGACAATGTGAACTTTAAACTGAAAATGGTTAAAAGAGATAAAGAAGGTCACTACATAATCATTAGTGGAAAAATTCAAGAGAAAGAACTAACAATTATAAATATATATGCACCAAACACAGGAGAACCCAACTATATAAGACAGATACTAATGGACATGAAAAAACCAAATACACAATAACACAATTATAACAGGAGACCCTAATAGCCCATTGCCACAAAGAGCCAGATCAACTAGACAAAAAGTCAGCAAAAGAAATAATAGAACTGAATCATACCTGAGAGCAATTGGACTTAGTAGATGTTTACAGAGTGTTCCACCCAACCACATCAGAGTACACATTTTTTTCAACTGCGCATGGGACATTCTCCAAAACAGACCATATCCCATAAAACATTCTTAAGTAAATGCAAAGGTATTGAAATCATCCCACACATAATATCTGATCATAGCACACTGAAGTTGAAAATCAATGGCAAAAGAAATTGCAAAAACTGCATAAATACATGGAAATTAAATAACAAACTTTTGAATAGCCAGTGAGCTACAGATGAAATTAAAGAAGAAATAAAGCAATACTTATAATTCAATGAAAACATGGAAACAACATACTGTAATCTGTGGGATGCAATGAAAGTGGTCTTAAGAGGGAAATATATACCAATAAATTATCATATCAAGAAAACAGAATGAGCACAAATAAACAACCTAATGCTACATCTCAACTTTTAGAAAAAGAACGGCAAGCTAAACCCAAAGCTCATAGAAGAGAGGAAATTTTAAAGATTAGAGCAGAAATCAAAGCAATTGAAACTAAAAAAAATACAAAAAAATTAATGACTCAAAAAACTGGTTTTTTGAGAAAATAAACAATATTGGCAAACCTCTAGCTAATCTTATCAAGAAAAACAAAAAATCCAAATTCACACGATAAGAACTGAAAAGGAAGAAATTACTACAGATCCCATGGAAATTCAAAAGGTCATGAATATCTACTTTGAAAAGCTCTACTCACATAGAGTGGAAAACACAGAGGAAATGGACAGATTTCTAGAAACATATGAACTACCAAAGATCAACCAAGAAGATATAGCAATTTTGAACAACTCATTGTCAGCTATTGAAATCAAAAATGTAATTAAAAACTTACCATCAAAGTAAAGTCCCGGTCCTGATGGATTCACAGCTGAATTCTAAAAGAATTTTAGAGAAGATTTGATGCCAGTATTCCTTAAACTCTTCAATGAAATTGAGAAGAAAGGAATCCTCCCTAAATCATTCCCAGAGGCAAGTATTACTCTGATACCAAAACCAGAGAAAGACCCAACCAAAAAGGAGAACTATAGGCCAGTCTCACTAATGAACATTGATGCAAATATTCTCAATAAAATACTGGCAAATAGAATGTAACAAATCATCAAGAAGATTATACATCATGACCAAGTGGGGTTCTTTCCAGGAATGCAGGGATGGTTCTATATATGCAAATCAATAAATGTGATATACCATATCAACAGAGCCAAAAACAAAAACCACATGGTCATCTCAATAGATGCACAAAAAGCTTTTAATAAAATCTAACTCATGTTCATGATATAAATCCTTCGGAAAGTCAGAATACATGGCATCTACCTCAACTTTATACAGGCCATCTATGACAAACCAACAGCCAACATTATACTAAATGGACAAAAACTGAAAGCTTTCACTTTAAAATCAGGCACAAGACAAGGATGTCCACTATCACCACTCCTATTCAATGTAGTTCTGGAAACACTAGCCAGGGAAATGAGACAAAAGAGGGAAATAAAAGGATTAGAGATAGGAAAGGAAGAAGTTAAACTATCACTATTTGCAGATGACATGATACTGTATATAGAAGACCCAAAAAACTCCATTAAAAGACTACTAGATGTAATAAACAAGTTTAGCAAGGTAGCTAGATACAAAGTCAATGATCAAAAATCAAAAACATTCCCGTACACAAACAACTCACTAAGAGAGAAATTATGGAAATATCACCCTTTACAATAACATCTAAAAAGATGAAGTTCTTAGGAATCAATCTAACTAAAAATATAAAAGGCCTATATGCTGAAAATTATACTACACTAAAACAGGAGATTGAAGAGGATATTAGGAAATAGAAGGATATTCCTTCCTTTTTGCTAGGAAGAACCAACATTGTGAAAATAGCCATACTCCCAAAACTGCTATACAGATTTAACACAATTCCAATCAAAATACCATTAACATGTCTCACAGATCTAGAGAAAACACTCCTAAAATTCATTTGGAAACAGAAGAAACCTACAATAGCAAAGGCTATTCTGGACAACAAAGGCAAGGCAGGAGGCATCTCAATTCCTGACTTGAAACAGTACTATAAAGACACAGTGATAAAATCAACATGGTACTGGCAAAGAAATAGACCTGAGGATCAATGGAACAGATTAGAAGATGCAAGTACAACTACAAAGACACTCAGCCACTTGATATTTGACAAAGGGGCTAAACATGTCCACTGGAAGGATCGCCTGTTTAATAAATGATGTTGGAAAAATTGGCTATCCACATGCTGAAGACTTAAACTACATCCATGCCTATCACCATGCACAAAACTGAAGTCTAAATGGATCAAAGACCTCAATATTAAAACAGAAACACTAAATCTACTGGAAGACAAAGGAGGTAGAAGTCTTGGAGACATAGGGGTAGGCAGAGAATTCATGAATAAAATGCAAACTGCACGGGAAATACTTCAAAGAATCAACAAATGGGATCTCATATTATTGAAAAGTTTCTGCACTTTAAAAGAAATCACCATTTTGGAGAAGTCAAGATGGCCGATTAGTGAGCAACAAAATACAAAGCCTCCTGGGAGAAACAACTCATATGCCAGAATAAAACACTCTGGAGAGACCCAGACAGAAGGAGATGGATCCTCTTGACATGGGAAGAAATTAAAACACAAAAAAGCTTGTCAAATATGTCAGGACTAACGTTTTAACTGAAACAGCTAAAAATTATGGGACACAGCATTTTTGTGGTGACCTGCCAAGTTTGCGCTGGCCTGAATTTGTGACAGCTTGAATCCGCACAGGCCCGCAGAGCCGTCCAAACTCCTTCCCGCTCCACTAACAGGGAACACAGCAGAGCTGAAGTCAGGGGTTGGTTAGCCTAATGGAGAGTAGAGCAGGCAAAGGGACCTTCATTAATCCAGTCAGTGCTGGGAATGAGATGCCCCCCATGGGAAGGGCATGACCAAATGGGTGACATGTTGGAATTGGGCAGGAAGAGCCTGAACTGGGAGCGACAGTGACTTCAGTTGGTTGTTCCTTCCACAGAGCAGATTTGTGGGATTTGCTTGGACTGAGCCTTGCCCCTGGCTGGGACCCAATGACCCGTCCCAAATTGATTCCCTGTGCACTGACTGGGTGAAAGCACCTGATGTTTGGCTGGCTGGGTGGGGAGGGGCAGGCATATGAAGCCGCTGCTTACATCTCAGTGAAAAGAGCAGTCAGGAGAGGGTGGAGGTCCCTTACCAGCGTGCTTTGAAGGAAATGTGGCCAACTGGGAAGGGCTGGGACCTGCACTGTAATCTGTGTGGTGGAAGCCAGGACCATGACAGGAGAGAGAGGCAGGAGGAAAGGGAAAACAAGGGAGACTGAGGGCAGCAAATATGCAATATCAGACATGGCTTCAATGGACATTAAGAGATATCTTCAGGACCTTGTAGACATGCTCAAAACTGAAATATTAAATCAGGTAAAGCAAAATATGAGTAGAGTAATAAAAGAAATGCTCTCAGGAAGCATCTCTCAGGAAGATACAGATGGAAGAAGATACAACAAATTTTTCATCCACTCTGTGGTTGATGTGCACTTTGGCTTTTTCCAAGATTTAACTGTTACAAATTGTGCTGCTATGAACATGGATGCACATATATCACTATGACATGGCCTTTTCAGTTTTTCTGCAAAAATACCCAAGAGGGAAATAGCTGTATTGAAGTGAACTTCCAATCCTAGTCTTCTGAGAATTCTTCATGCTGATTTACATAGTGGCTGCACCAATCTACACTCCCACTGACAGAGGAGCAGTATTTCTTTTTCCCCACAGCCTCACCAACATTTGTTATCAGTTGATTTCTTGATGGCAGCTATTCTTTCTGGAGTGAACAAAAAAAAGGAGAAAAACATTCAATAAAGAATATAAAGAAAATATAGAATATATGAAGCAGATTCAAAGAGACTACCAGGAAATTAAAAAACTCCATTGAAAGCTGGCAAAATGCCTTAAAAGAAACGAAGGACAGACTATCAAAACTTGAAGACAAGTTGGCAGTGTGTGATCATGAAAGGAAAGATCTCTTAAAAATAACAAGGAAACAGGCAGTAACAATACAAAGGCTAGAAGATGACAAGAGAATCTATAATTTAAGAAATGTGAACGAAGAAGCAGGAATACATAGAAGTGAATTACAAAGGCTATTCACAGAAATAATTAAGGAAAACTTCCCAAGCATGGGAAAAGAAAGTGACATTCGGTTGTGTGAGGCATACAGAACTCCAGCCACCACAACCAAAACAGAGCTACACCCAGACATATAATAATCAAGATATTCAACATAAAAACAGAATATTAAAAGCCATCAGAGAAAAGAAACAGATCACCTATAAAGGTAAGCCCATCAGAATCATGGCTGACTTCTTGACACAGACCATCAGATCAAGAAGAGCTTGGAGTGAAGTATTCCAAGCCCTGAAAGAAAATAACCTCCAGCTCAGATTGATGTACCCTGAAAAGCTGTCTCTAGAAATTAATGGAGAAACAAGATGCTTCCATGACAAAGAGGAACTGGGTGAGTTTGTGACCACCAATCCTACCCTACAGAGAATACTGAAGGACATTGTAGAGAGAGAAAAAAAATACCAGAATTTTAGGAACAGTGGCAGAAAGGCCTCAGTGAGTGGGACAGGCAATAGAATGAAATAGAAAAGTAGACAAACAAAGGCAGAAAAATAGCATAGCAGAAATGAGGCAGAGAAGGATAACTAGAATCTCTAACTTAGATGGCCTTGATACACTATATTGTTAATAGTGCACCAGGTTTTAAAACCCACATTACTCACACTACTCTACTTAGATGTATTATATTCTGTTCCAGTCATTCTACCTGTACTAGATTTGAGGGCACAGACAGTAATCCTGAAAATAACAGGATATAGTATGGTAATCATCCTTAATTTCCTATTAACTTAATATAAGGCTCTGTAAAATCTACACTGTTTTACCATGACTGATCGTAATCAAATCTGGTCTGTTAGATTGCTGTTTTGTATTAATAGATTTTATTCAAAGCTGTTATGATTGATAGTATCAAGTCTGAGAGTATAAGCAACTGCACTTAAGATGACAAGATCCACTAGAATATCCACTCTGGTTTGATTATTACCTGCCTTTGAAGTTTTATACTGTCTACAATGTTTTATTTTTACTAATATTGTTATGTACTGCTAAATTCAATTATACTGCTATATTCAGTTATGCCTGATGATATAGACAATTCTATTGAGGCTAATAAGAAACAACACAGTAATCATTGTAGATCACCTTGTACTGTGGTTTTACATGACTTTTTGTTTTCATGTTTTTATAGGAATTTGTTTTGTTTTGTCTTGCTAGGTTTTGTTTTTTCCTCTAGTACAAAATGAATAGAAATACATGTAGAGATTCATGCATGCATAGCTGTTTACGCTGTCACTGTTTGAATATCTACTTTGTTTGCTTTAATTTTGTAACTTGAAAAACTATTTCTAAGAGGACAATATGTGTATCAATTAGTGATTTCTTATTATCTTTTTTTGAAATTCTGTATTGTCTCTACCCTTTACATGATTTTGTTTCTCTTTAAATAAAAAAAAAGAAATCACAAACAGAGTGAAAAGAAAACCCACAGAATGGGAAAGAATGTTAGCCCGCAACCCATCAGACAAAGGACTTATATACAGAACGTATAAAGAATTGAAAATGTCAAGCCACCCAAATTCAAAGACCTTATACAAAAATGGGTCTTTGAGATGAACACACAGTTCTCAGGTGAAGATGTACAAATGGCAAATAAATACATGAAGAAATGTTCACTATCACTGGTCATTCAAGAAATGCAAATTAAAACAACATTGAGATTTCACCTCACTCCAGAAAGAATAGCTGCCATCGAGAAATCAACTGATAACAAATGTTGGTGAGGCTGCGGAGGAAAAGGAACACTGCTCCACTGTTGCTGGGAGTGTAGACTGGTGCAGCCACTATGGAAATCCATATAGAGAATTCTCTCAGAAGACTAGGATTGTAGTACAGGTAGAAGCCCCATTCAATCCAGCTATTCCCCTCCTGGGTATTTTCCCAGAAGAACTGAAAAGGCCTTATCACAGTGATATATGTACAGCCATGTTTATAGCAGCATAATTTGTGATAGCTAAATCTTGGAAACAACCAAGATGCCCATCAACCGCAGAGTGGATGAAAAAGATGTGGTATTTTTATACAATGGAATATTACTCAGCTATTAAAAGGATGATCTTGAGGCCTTCATAGGTAAATGGAGATAACTTGAGATTATCCTTATAAGTGAAATAAATAAGAATCATATGTATAAATATCATATTGTGTCTCTAGTATAAAAAGTAGTAAGTACTATAAGAGTAATAAAACCCTAAATGTGTAATGAGTATTGTTAAAAAGAGAGGAAAAGTAAGTGCTTTAAGGGATATAATTGTATGTATGTTTGGGTGTGTAAAATAGATGATGATATTGATGAATCTTAGATCATCGAGCAGAACTCTTTTCAGTCTCACTGTTTGAATGTCTACTATATATCTTTTAATTTTGTAACTTGAACAACTATATCCAAGATGAAAATATGTAATTTATCAACTAGTGATTTCTCAGTGTTTTTTTCTCTTTTTTTTTTTTTAGAATTCTGGATTGTTGCTACTGTTTTTTCTCTTTAAATACAATTTTTCAAAATGTGTAATTGCTATTGTAAAAAAGAGGAAATAGGAAGTTCTATAAAAGGTATAACTGCATGTATATTTGAGTGTGTAGAATTGATAACTATATTTCTAAGTTCTTGTTGGATTTTTGAACAGATCTGTTTGCAGTCTCACTGCCTGAATGTCCACTTTGTATGCTTTAATTTTGTAACTTGAACAACTATTTCTAAAAGGACAATATGTAATTTATCAACTAGTGATTTCTTATTGTTTATCTTTTTTTAGAAATTCTGTAATATTTCTACCCTTTTTATGTTTCTTTTTTCTCTTTAAATGAAAAAAAAGACTGAGCCAAGCTGCTCTATACAGCCGAGGCAGATCCTGAAGGAGCTCTCTGATGCCACATTTATAGTTGGGCAGCAAATTTTTTTCTTGCAAGGGGACTTAGTTTACATATCTCTGTGTTTTACCAGAGCCCATTTTTAGAAGCATGGGAGTCATGGCCCTGGCACTACTCTATGGGTGGAGAAAGTTTGTTGTCAATAATGTCTGCTGCTTCTCCAAGGGCTTGTTCCAAGCACTTTATATTTTTCTCAGCTACAGCTTTTCCTTTTTCCCCCAGTGAGTATTTATTTGGTTTGCTTTAAAGTTACTGGAGTAACTTGACATATAGCTTTGATGGAAAGAATGACTGCAAGACCCCCAGCATGCAACTGTTCACATATAAGCCCCAGCAAAGCACAGCCCTGATAGAAAAGAGGCCTCACTGTATTCTTGGAAGGAAATCCCAATTAAGTTACACTCATGGCTTTATAGTTAATTGAAACCTCTTGATATGCCACTGCTTCTGTTTCATCTCCCTTCAATGCTTCAGTGCTTTGAAGTGTGGACTTTCAACCACCAGGCTTTCAGTGGGCAAACAGACTTACATTTTTATTAATGCGCCATTGACTTCTGTTTCCATTTGTCCATGTCCAGAAGATGATATCTCTGTTATTTTCACTGGACACTTATGTCCTTGAAGCAAATTAATCAAATTCAATTGATGTCATCATTTTTAAAAAGCCCATAAGCCAAATAAAATTCTTTTTCTTTTTTTTTACGTTACCTATTTCATCAGTCATCATGATTAAACTCCCCTTAGGACCAGCTGTTTAGTGAAAGGAACATAAACTAGAAGTGAGATAGCAGAACTCCAAATAGATTTTTATGCAAAAAATGATATATTAAACAAAGTGATGTGCATTGGATTTCCAGAGATATATTAAAACCTATTTGTATAAGATACTATTAGCAACTAATTTAAAACAGTGGTCTGTGATGTTTTACACACTCCAAGGTAATGGCAACTGTTTATTTTAACAATGCTTAGACTCGTACCAAATTTCTTTCTAAAACTACAAGTGTGGCATACCCTTTTCCCAGAATTCCACTGGGGTATAAATGGCATATAAAACTAACTAAAAACCCTAAAACCAAATAAAACTAAGCAAAAACATTGGATACTATGGATAATAGGAGATCACATTCCAGAGAACAGAAGAAAATTCTATCAGTGGCAATGACATAGAGGTTTGAATGAAATGAAAAGAACATGATAGCTACATATTTCCTTACCATCCCCACAAAGCATGATAGCCTGGAAAATAGATCAGAAGGAGATTTTGACCTACTCCCACTATCTGGCCTTAGCTCTGAGAGACAAAAGATTTTCTGGCCAAAAAAACACTATCTCACCCTACCTCCTCCACCTCATATATATGAATTCTTTTCCAAAGGCATCAAATCTGCTTTCCTCTCCTTCAGATTCATGTCTGCCATCAGGTATCTTTTCTACTCAGTGACAGCAGCCTGCCAGTTGCTTGAATTAAAAAAGAGGAGAATGGCAATGGATTGTTTCCCATAATATGAATTTGCTTCAAGTATGAGATTATATGACAGAGAAGAAATCGAAAGAATGTGAAAGGTATAGGGAAGCCTTCTGTGGCAGTATAACTTGTCAAAATAAAGGTTTAGACTGCATCCATTTTTTCAGTATAGTCAAAGATCTAGAGCCACCCTAAAAGGCCATGCACATCCATATGTCTGAGATAAAGATTTGGTCAGGATGCAAATGAATGAATAAAAGGTGCAAATAAGCTATACCTTCTGCTTGCCATCAAAAGTAAAGCCTGAAAAGATATCTCCTTTTTTAAGGATCAGAAACAAAAAAAAAATAACACAAGGTCTATAAAATATTCCTGAATTTTCATTTTCCATATTGCTATAGTTTGGATAAATGTACTTCAAAGGTCCATGTATAAATCTTTGTCCACAGGGTGGCCCTACTGGGAGATGGTAGAATCTGTAACAGGCAGAACATAGTGGGTGGTCCTTAAGCTACTGAGGTCCTGCCCTTGGAGGAGACAGAGGAAGCCCAGCCCTTCACCCAGCCCCTGATGGTCCTCCTCATTTTGGACTGGAAACTCTTGTACTATGTGCTAAGTAAAACTTCTCTCTTTCTAAGTTAGTTATGTCAGGTATTTTGTCATAGAAACATGAAACTGACTGCCGTACATACTATGATGAGCATTCATAATGTTATTAAAAACTAATATTAAACCTTTAAAGACTATATATTGCATTGAATGGATGCACTAATATTTTCTTAGTTAATTCCTTTATAGTCAAGAATTTGTGTTATTTTTGCTAATATAAATATGTAATGACCAAATTTGTACTAAAAATTATACTGCAATTTAAAATAACTTTTGTAGGACAAAAAACTAATACACAAAAATCAGTAGTATTCCTGTACACCAACCATGAAACACAAAGACAGAAATCAAGAAAACAACCAATTCACAGTAGTTTCAGAATATCTTAAATATCTATGAATTAACCAAAGAAAGTGAAAGACTTCTATAAAAAAGTATATTACTCTGGGATAAAAAAGAGATTGAAGAGACATTAGAAAATAGACATCTCCTATTTCAATAGGCAGAACCAATATTGTCAAAGCAGTCATATTACCAAAACTAATATATAGATTTAATGTAATTCCAATAAAATATCAATAACATTCCTCATTTAAAAAATTATCCTAAAATTTATATGGAATCAGAAGAGAACCAAAATAGATAAGGCAATTCTAAGCAATAAGAGAACAGCAAGAGGCATCACAATCCTGGGTTTTATGTTATATTACAAAGCTACAGTAATATAACTGGCATGGCATGAAAACAGACATATTGATCAACAGAACAAGATTGAGAATGCAAAAACAACCTTAGGTATTTGACCAGGGGGCCAAAAACTTGCTGGAGGAAAGATAGCCTCTTTAACAAATATTGTTCAGAAAATTGACTGGTTCTCCATATGCAATAGAGTAAATCTAGACTGATCTTTCCCATTCTATACCAAAATGATATAAAAATGGATCAAAGATCTAGATGTAAAAACAGAAACACTGTATCTTCTAGAAGAAAAAAACAGGCAAAACTCTTGAGAACATAGCCATATGCAAGAATTTCCCGGACAGAAATCCAGCAACACAAGAAATGGCACCCAAATTCAACAAATGGGATTTTATCAAACTAAACAGGACCTGCACAGCAAAGAAAACTACCAATAGAGTGAAGAGATCCTCTACAGAACGAGAATTTTTTTTGCCAGCTACTTCTCAACAAAGGACTAATATCTAGAATATATGAAGAACTAAAAAAGCCCCACAAAATTAAAAAATTAATAAAAATGGGCAATTAAAATGAATAGGCACTTCTCAAAAGAAGTACAAATGGTCAATAAGTACATGAAAAATAAGTAGATGAAAAAATGTTCAACACTTCTAGTCATCAGAGAAATGCAAATTAAAACAACACTATCTTCAAAAAGAATGGCTATCATTAAGAACTCAAAACAAATGCTGGGGGTGAGGTTGTGGGGGAAAAGTAAATCTACATTGTGGATGAGAATGTAAAGTACAACCAGTTTGGGAATCAGTATGGAGAGTCTTCCAAAAACTAAAAATAGAATTCCATTTGACCCAGCACAGTCCTTCTGAGTGTATTCTTGAGGGAGCTAAAAGATATTAGAGTGACACATTCATACGTATATTTAAAGCAGCAAAACTCACAATAGCTGAATCTTTAAAGTAGACTGTATTACTGTGATTAGACGGATGGGTAAAGAAAATGCGGAACACATACACCATGGATTGCTACTCAGTCGTAAAGAAGGTAAATTGGAATCATCTGTAGGAAAATGGATGAATGTTGAAATGATAGTGTTAAGGGAAATAAGCCAAAGACCCAATCATAAATACTGCATAGTTTCTTTTATAGGAGAAACCCCAAATGAAAATAAGTTGAAATGCAAATAAAAGAAAGATTATAGGAAACAAGGGGGTAGATTTTTCAAATATGTCAAGGGGGGCTGCAGATGGGGGCAAAACAGGAAGGAAGCGAAACGAAGGGGAATTAAAAAGAATGAAGACTCAATATGTATATCGACCATTTCCTCAAAATCAACGACTTGTTATCTATGGCAAACATACACAAAAAATTCTATAACTGAAACTATTGGTAAATGGCCATTATTTTTTGAACTAGTATTTATTTTTGGATTGTGCCACAAAGGAAAGCTCTTTAACTTAGAATTTTTTGAGGGTTTGTTTTTCATCAGTACATGTTTACGGTACCTAATGATTACATTCCGTGGGTGCAGCTGGTACTTAGTTCTTTTATCATCTCCTTTCCCTCCTCCCCTCATCTCTTGATTCCCTTTCCATCTCCCCATTTCCTATTATCTAGCTTTGTTTTGCTCTTTATATTTCGGCTTTCTCATACAAGAGAAACCATGCAATATCTAAGCTTGCTACCAGATTCATTTCTGGGGCTGGGGTTTTAGCTCAGCGGCCTAAGTGCCTGTTTGGCAAACGCGAGGTCGTGAGTTCAATCCCTGACACCAAAAATACAAAAACAAAACAAAACCAGATTCGTTTCTGAAGTACTGTAGCACTTTTTACTGCCACCCCTAAGTATGGAAATGTTTATTTTACTGGCAAGATGTCAATGGAAATCTTCTCATATTTGTTTCCTTTTAATAATATAATAAGAATTTATATAGTATCATTTTTTGATTTTTTCAGAATTTGTGAATGATGGCAATTTATATACTATTATTACTCCCCACCCCTTTTTGAGACAAGGTTTCACTATGTAATTCAGGCTGACCTTGAACTTGCTTATGTAGTGGAGGCTGGCCTCCAACTCACAGTGATTCTTCTGCCTCAGCCTCCTGAGTGCTGTAATTTCAGTCATGAACTCACATGCCTGGCTATTACTATTTTCTTAATATGAAGATAAGCAATTCCAATTTTCGAAGCAGTAATGCTTATGCTTTTTCTTTTTTATGAAATGTCTAGTCATTTATTTTTATTTATTCTACTAGTAAAGTGGTATTAAGAAATATTTGAATGGTTAAGTTTTCTACCCATTTAAAGAGGGGAAACAGTAGCAGTTGAATAATAAATAATATTCCTGAATTAAGCTGTGAAAGCCATAACATCTTCAGGATTTTTGAAGCCCTTACTGTGTTATTTAAATATCTATGATCCCATATTTAGTAGTACTATTTTAATAATAGATTATTAAATTATTTCCCCTTATGCATGTGTTTTAAATATGAGATGAAAAAATAAGAACTATATTTGTATTATTAATAGAAAGGAGGAAAGAGATTTGGAGAGACAGAACTAGAATTCAGACTTCAGTGTATATAATTTCAAAACTGAGACTCCACTCATTTGAACATGATGCTTTAACATGTTCACACCTTCAGTCCTTTGCAGTGGCCTTACACTGTTCAGCTCTCAGTATTTTATACAATTTGGTTCTTTTAACTACAATATTGCTTTTTAAGAATGGAAACACAATCTCACAATTAGCCAGTATCATAGGAAAATTAATTAATATTTTTTCCTAGGTTGCTAGTAAAACTATTATAATGAGAGCAATAGGATACATATGCAAAATATTTCACTGTAAATTGTTTTTCTAAAGTTCATATTTGCAATGCATTATAACATTTAAAATTGTGCTTATAAAATAACATGTATCGATGACCTTAATTTTCTTATAAAATATGTCTTCACAGGTATAATCAAGTATATGTACAACTAAAATCATAGGTCTACACATTAATACCCAGAGCTCAGTTAATATCAGACTATAAAAATCAATTGAACTGGGGCTGGGGATTTAGCTGAGTAGTATAAGTGCTTGCCTTGCAAGCATGTGGTTGTGAGTTTGATCCCCAGTTCTGATTTTAAAAAAAAAATAACTGAACTATACTAATAATGCCAGAAAACAAAGAAGATTCAACATACAAAGAAAATCTTGAATATTAGATAGGGATAGCTTTAGGGTTCATAACCAAAAAACTTATCCCAGAGTCGTCCAGAACATCTGTCATGTTGCTCCCATACTGTTCCCAACTTGTGGGAACTGGTTCACATTCTCCAATTTAGGAGCTTTTGAACGGTGCCCTGCAAGGAAATCCAAGGTCTTCCATTCCTCCACAACTCATCAAAAAGAGAAGTCCAACTTTCCCTTACTCTGTTTTATTCCAACAGCCTAAATTAAACAAAGATGTGTGAGTAGGCACTTTCATATAGAATGAAACCTCCACAAACCAGAAAGAACAAAAAGTAAAGGACATAGAGATTAACTTTAAATTAATTTTCCTCCTGGGATTAATTTTTCCTCCTGGGGGGTGGAAACAACAAATATGAAATAAGAATTGATTCAAAGTTGAAATGTAAAATGAGAATAAAATCATAAATGATAAACTATAATAGTGTTTCTCAAAGTATCACAAATCACAGCCATTGTGGTTTTGCAACAAGAAAAAATCCAAATAATAAATCTAAAATTTGCTAGAGTTAATAAACTTGCTAGTTAAGTAAAGGGCCTAAGTTAGAGAAAAACTTGTATGGAATTAAATACTTTTAATTACTTTGCATAAAAGACTATTAGAAGATCATTAGAAAGTGCATGAGGAAATAAAAGTTTTATGAAAAGAAAATACATAATGATAAGATGTGAAATTCCAATGAATGAGATCAAATATATCAAGTAATATAAAAATCACACGAAAGTTACCTTCCTTTTATCTATGTTTTATTCTTTTTTAAAATTTTTTAAAAAAATTTTATTTAAAGAGAAAAAAGCAAAACAGAAAAAAAGGGAAGAAACAATACAGAATTTCAAAGAAAAAGAAAAAAACAGTAAGAAATCACTAGTTGATAAATTACATATTGTCTTCTAGATATAATTGTTCACATTACAAAATTAAAGCATACAAGATGAACATTCAAACAGTGAGGCTGTGAACAGTTCCGTTCAATGATCCAACAAAAACCCAGCATCATGGTCATCAATCCTACACACTTAAGCATACATGCAGTTATATCCTTTAGAGCACTTTCTTTTCTTCCTTTTGCTTTTCAAGTCCATTATCTGTTTAGTTATATTGTGTTTCAGTTTGCTCAGTACCTTACTGATCTGTTTTGTTGTTATTCACTTTTATTTTTTATTTATTTTAATTTTTTATTATTTTGAAGGTAGCAAAATACAACAGAATAAGATGGAACAAAGCCAACTGAGAGTGCAGTGAAATTGGTACAGAAACCCTCAACAGGTTACTGGCAAAACAGTAATAGGTACCATAGTATAACCCGTTATCTTCACAAGAGTTGTTCTTTCAATCAGGTATAGCCAAATCAAAGGAAATACAAGACATTCTAGAACTTATCAAAACAGAATATTGAATAGAGCAATATCATTAATCAGAACAAAGCAAAACAGTGATAACAATATTTGCCTCAAAGCGATGATAGAAGGAAATCCCCCCTATTTAAAACTTCTCAAGAGATGTCTAGATCTCTGGCTCACTTGCTAACGGGGGTGGTGGTGGTGGGTTGATTCTTAGCCTGCTCACCAGTAGGCTCATGGGAGCCTCTGAGTGAATCTCTTGCCTCATGCCAGGGGTGCTTACCGAGAGAGCGGGTAAATTGCCTTTCTGTGCTGCGCCTTGGGTCCCTCCATGGCTGGAGCTCTGGGGCTGCTGGTTCTCCCCCCAGCTCAGGCCAGGGGCCCCTACTGGGAGGGCTGGCAGACTGCCTTTGTGTGCTGCACCTTGAGTCCCTTCATGGTCGGATCTCTGGAGCTGCTGGTTCTCCTCCCAGCTCAGGCTTAGGCAGCTTACCAAGAGGGTGGGAAAATTGCCTTTCTGTGCTGCGCCTTGAGTCCCTCCATGGTCGGAGCTCTCTATGTTTTATTCTTTAATTCCACAATTATTTTTGTATGTTATGTTCCAACCACGATATTTACCATTAGAACTACATCAATGAATGGGGCAAAGGCAGACTCTCCCTTCATGGAAATTACCATCTAGCAGGGAATATGTGCACTTCACCAGTTTGCACTTGGATAATTACATTATTGATTAAACTGTGCTAACTCTTTATAATTTATAATGTAGGAACTACCTATAGCTGTGAAAAATCAGGAGGAGTGCAACAATGATGCCTTTGAGGAGTTCAGAGAATCACTGGTGACTCTATGTGGAGGATGAACGGTAAAGGGTGAAGTGGAGCTGCAGAGGGAGGGAGGCCCCAGGGCTCTATAACCCTTTCCTAGGAGCACTAAGTAGCCATGGGAAGATTTTTCTGAGGGTTTGAAAACTTAATGACCGGAAGCAACCTGTATATCCAGTGAAGGAGGTAGGTTTTAGAAATCACAATCCTAGGTGGAATTTTTCATTACTAAAGATGTTTATTTAAGCCGGGTTTGGTGGTACATGCTTGTGCTCATAGCACTCTGGGAGCCCAAGGCAGGAGGATCCTGTTTGAGCACATCCCGGGCAAGTTAATGAGACCCAGTCTCAAGATGAAAAACAAAAACAGAAACAAAAAGAAAAACAAGGGGCTGGGATGTAGCTCAGTGTGAGGGCTCTAGATTCAATTCCTTGCATAAAAAAAAAGTTTATTTAGAATTTTAGTGATACAGAGAAGCTAAGGCAACCAAAGTAATAAATGTACCTGAATAGAAAAAAACTGACTGTAACAATCTATGATTTGAGGGTTTTATTGAATATTATTTAATATTTTTCTGAGTTTTCCTCATTTTCTATAACAAATACACATTAACTTTGCAAGTCTAGGAAAATATGGTAACATTTTTCCTTGTGATCACTTCTCAATTGGTAGCTTATCAAGAAATTTATTTGTGGGCCCACTTCAAGTATATTTTAGGGTAAAACTTTATTCATTTACTTTTCTTTAACTTTGAACCTGGGTAAAACAAAACTTTGTATATATAAGTCCTACATGTATTGATTTGGTAATTTGTATTTTAAGAGTAAAGCTGTACATGTAGAAAAACTTGCAGCAGTTCTGAAACTGCTGTTTTCAGGAAAGCTTGTTTAGAGGATGGAACTTGACTGACATCCGGGAACTTTGATTTTGGGGCGATTCCCACCATTCTCAGAACAAGTAAGGGTGGCTTGCTGTGTCTAAACAGTTTATATGAATAGCATGGCTTATTCTGACCACTTTTTTTTTTTATTCTGGGAATCTGAAATTTTGAGATATGCCAGGCAGAGAGTACTTCTTGTGATCTGAACCCAATAAAACCCTTGGCACGGAATCTAATGAGCTTCCTTGGTAGATGACCTTTCACACGTGTTATCACAACTTTTTGCTAGAGAAATGAAAGCATCTTGTGTGACGCTCTTGGGAGATGGGTTTTGGAAATTTGGGCATGATTTTATCTGGTCTTAACTTTCATTTTGCTTTGGTATTTTTTTCCTGTGATAAATCATAGTTCTAAGTATAGCTTTATTCTAAGTCCCGTGTGTCCCCTTGGGTACCAGTTTCCAACCTCTTGGATACTTTAGAAGGCTTTTATGGAAGTCAGTGTTTCCATGGACCTGGAGAGGCTCAACTTTTTTTTTAATGTTTAGTTTCTTTTTCTAAATTAGTATATGCTTGTGATGAATAATAATTATATTCCTCAGCATTAGCATCCTCACTTCAGCTCCATCTCAGATCATCAGGCTCTAGATTCTTATAAGGAGATGCAACCTAGATCATTGTTCACATGCTCAGCAGTTTACAGTAAGGTGCATGCTCCTATGTGAATCTAAGGCTGCTGCTGATTCAGTAGGAGGTAGGATAAGGAGAGGCTGCAAATACAGATGAAACTTTTCAAGTCTACCAGCTACTCACCTCATGTTGTGTGCCTCACTTCACTGTCTAGCGGCATTCTGTGGTCCAGGGTTTGGAGGCCCCTTAGATTTGGGTATCCTCAACACAATAAGTCACTTAAATTTTCACATTGTTGGAACTCTTACTCCCGAATTTTATCTTTAATCGACTATTAAAAATCATTTCAATATCAGTTTAAATGAAGAAATATACTGACACCATTGTTTTGGTAAAAGAGCTATATTTATATTTTTATATAATAATATAGAAATAATCTTGTGCTTATTGATAGTAGTTGTGTAATTGACTAGGTTTACATTCAGTTGTATTTGAAATGAAAATTTTCTAAATAACTTCCAACTATTATGCAAGTCATTGAAAACCAAAGTTTTTACTTTCTACTTTATTGTACTTTCCTATTTTGCACAATGTAGAACTCAGCCCAGTAACAGTTTTAGCTCTAAATTTGATATGTTTTGTTTTCAGGACATATTTATTGTAGGAGCAAGTGATATATTTAAACAGCTAATGCCCCACTATACAATGACAAATTTTGCTAACATTTCTTCATAAATCTTAGCAGTCCATTTGTCCTGATTACTTTTCTCTCATTGCTGAGACAAAAAACATGACACCCAAAATTAAGGAAGGAAAGTTTTATTTAGCTCAAAGTTTGTGAAGGTTTCAGTCTGTAATTGGCTGGCTCCAAGGCAGGGTGGAACATGGCAGAAGGGCAACCATTCATGGCAGCAAGAGATACCAGGAACAAAAAGAGAGGAGTAAGCTACCCACCCTAGGGTGGGTATTTCAGCACTAGACAAATTTCAGCACTAGACAATGAACCAATCACAAACTCTAGATTCAGCCATCTCCAAAAAGTCAACCCCCCATGACCACATGAGACTTTGAGGGACATCCAGACACAAACCATAACACCATCCTTATCTTCCTATTAATTCCTTGTCTTTTATGCACACACAATATTTTTGCACAGCACTGGAATGTGTGTACATTCTTGGTTTGTGTTTACATTTAACATTAAATCATGAATATTTTCATGTCACAAAACATCCTTCTATAGAAAAATCTAATTTACCTCACAGCATTTTATCTTACAAATTTTCTACATGTTCAACCAATCTCATAATACATTTAGGTGTTTGCTCAATTTTCAGAATTTAAACAATTACACTTGATGCATGTATTTGAAGGATTATATTTAAAAGGTTATAGGAAGATACAAAAGATACAAAAATATCAATGATATAAAATATAAAAATATTTTCTAAAGAAAATAGAATGTAATTTACATAATCTGGGAGGAAAAATTTTTAAGTCTGACTTCCAGATGGTTGAAACTACAAAAAAGTTGTTAGATTTGTCTGCATAAGAAATATAAGCATATTTTCTCTAAGAGCAAATATTAAAAGCATTAAAAAAACAAAAAAAACTGAAAGCAGAGGAAAAAAAGAAATTTAGAAAGCTGTTCACAACCTGAATAACATTAAAAATATCATGGATAACTTCTACATTTATTAGAACAAATACAGATGGCTACTGATAAATAGAACAAGGGAATCATTGGGGAATGTACAATAGTTAAGAAATATATTAAAAACTCTTTAGCTTCATTGCAATAGATAATAAAATGCAAATTAAAACAACAAATATATTATTCTATCTTGTAAAATTAAGTGTCAGTAAAGACTTAAAGCACCCAAAGAGAATAGGAGTGCAAGGAAAAGCTCTTACCACTGTTGGTTATGTAGAGTATCATATTTGGCATATGCTAGCCTCCCCTAACCCTTAGTTGCTAATTAAATACAATCCTTAGTTGCTAATTAAATACAAGTACATAATGATAAGCTTCTAAAACCATTTATCTAAAAGTAGTTTATGAGCACATAGATAATACTGTTTTTTTTTAAAGGCTATTTCAGTTTTGTGTCACAATAGCTTTAGTCTTCCAAGAAAGAGAGACAGGCTGAAGTAAATTCAATATTTAATTTTTTCACTTTCAGCAAGGTGTATGGTATGACTTCTTCAATATGCTTACAAGTAGAGAAATGCAGACTTATGTGTATGTGAAAGTGTTGCCTGTAGATGTTAATTTTAACTGCCAGTTGTTGGACAGCATTGTAGACTTAATGAGTCAAAATCTCTACAGGTAAGTCTAAGGAATTTATAAGCCACCAGAGAGAGTTGTAAAAACACTGAGATCTGAGTACTTCTGGGCTAGGTGCCAAAACCTCAGTTAGAGTGAATTAATGCATAAAGTGACTTTCATATTACATGGCAATCTTCGTCCACCAAGATGTCCTGATAATCATTCTAACCATTAACTTGGATGAAGATCAAAGGATTGTTCTTTACAAGCTTTCAGAAATAACAGAACTGGTAGAGCTAATGAATACCTTAGATAAGTGCATCAAATGCAATAGAATAGGAAAATGGGGTGAAGGTAAAATTTGATGGAAGTAAATGTGAGGTCATGTGCCTTAAATATCAACTGCAAAATGGGTAGCATGATAGAGATTGTTTTGACCTGGAAGCACTGATAATTGAAAAATTAGTAGGGCTTCATTCCGTTGTTCCATTTAGTACCATTTAATATGAATTCAGTGCCCCAAAAATCTGATATGATTCTAAGATGCATTAATATGAATGAAGTAACTAGAATAACCAAGAAGATAGAGCTTTATTTTCTGTCAATTAGTGCACATCAAATGTATTCAGGAGAGGTAACCACACTGGAGGAAGGCTATTCATAAATTAATCAATTAGAGAAAATTAAAAACAAGACACTAGAAAGTGTCTTGAAATTATGCATATAAAGATCAATAAAAGAGGAGGAATTTTCAGCCTCCTAAAGAATAAGATAACATCAGAGAAGGGATGGATGATTGAAATAGTTATTTTTAAATTTGATTTATTGTTTTGTTATAAAAGTAATATTCTTACATTAAAAGTTAAAAATGACTCATTGCATATGATTTTATACTTTGTAGTATTTCAACATATATACATAATATCCAGGAAAATTAATTGCATAACCTCACTATCCCAAATCTTACAGTATTTTTAAGAGATTTTTCTGATGACTCATATTTATTCGATTAACAACTTAGAATCATTTTTTCAGTGAAAAACATTTTATTAAAAGGGTGACATCTTTTGTAATATTGATATAATTTTCATATCATTTCATCGTTCCATTTAGTACCATAGTTCCATTTAGTATTATATATAATGTATAATTTTCATATGCCAGCTAAGAAAGCTTTTATGTCTTACCATAGGATTCCTCAAAAGTTGAAACACTGAGATACAATTTGAATAATATTAAATTTACCTTTAAAAGTACATATTTGAATGAATTTTAATATGTTTAGAAGGTTGTGCAAACACCACCATTATCTAATTACTATTTTCATCTCCCTGTACTGCACCCCGCATACCTTAGCTTTCAGTCCTCATTCCCACTTGTCCAAGCTCCCAGCAAATACTAATCTGTTTTTGTCTGTATGGGTTTGCATATTCTAAGCATTTAATATCAAAAGAAGCACATAGTATGCCTTCTGTATCTAACTCTTTTCACTGAGCATTATGTTTTCAAAGTTCAGCAACACTGAAATATGTGTTTGTAATTCATTCTTTTTATTACTGAATAATACTCTTTGGTATGGACATGCCACATTTTGTGGCATGATTTGAAAGTTTTCACTTTTTGGTCATTATTAATAATTCTATTATGAATATTGCATACAAGTTTTTGTAAGAAAACACATTTTCAGTGGTCTTAGTTTATGCCTAGGAGTGGAATTGCTGGATCTTATGGTTCTTCTGTGTTTAGGGAAGAAGGGACTGTTTTTATAATAGCTGTACCATTTTACAGTTCTACCAATCCCTAGCAATGTTCAAGGGATCCTTTCCAACACTAATTATTATCTATTTTTAAAAGTTGTAATCATCCTACTCAGTGCGAAATGGCATGTCATTGTACTCATTTGTATTTTCTGATGGCTAATGATACAGAACATATTTTCATATGCTCTTTGACACATATTCATGGGTATTTTTTGAGAACTATCAAAAAATTCTTTGCTCATTTTTCCATTGGGTTATTTGTTGATAAGTAAGAATTCTTCACATACTCTGGATACAAATCTCTTATCAGACATGATTTGAAAATATTTTCTCCTATTCAGTGGGTTGTCTTTGTTTTATCAATATGTTCTTTGATGCATACAAGTTTTTAATTTAAATCCAATTTACTGTGTCTTTTATTCTGTTGTTGTTTGAGCTTTTGGCATCATATAGATGAAATAATTGTCTAACCCAAGTAATGAAGATTTGTGCTTTGCTTGTCTGAAATTGTATACTTTTGGCCCTTACACTCAAGTCTTTTATTATTTTGAGTTATGTTTAGATATGGCATGGGTTAGGGATTCAACTTCATTCTTTTGAGAGTGAGTATCTACTTG
>PVLA01010985.1:0-57635 GCA_004027455.1 Hydrochoerus hydrochaeris | reverse complement strand
CAGTGCTTCTATAGATCAGTGCTCCATAGACCAGTGCTCCATAGACCAGTGCTTCTATAGATCAGTGCTCCATAGATCAGTGCCTCCACAGACCAGTGCTCCATAGACTAGTGCTCCATAGACCAGTGTCTCCATAGAGCAGTGGCTGGCTTAGCTACTGCGCTGGTAAACTTTCCCATCAGCAGGGACCTGTTTGGGACATGTTAGACCATGACCGTAACTGTGCAGTGATTCCTACTAGGGCAAGAACCTTCCGAGAAGCAAAGGAAGGAGGAAGGAAAAGGAGAGGAAAGAGGGAGGCGGATGAAGGAGAATGGAAAGAGTGGGGTGTGGGAGAGAAAGGAAGGAGGAAGAGAGCGAGGAAGAGAGAGAAAGGGAAGGGAGGAGGGAAGAGAGCGGCATGTGAGCCTCGCCCTCTGCGGAGGCTAAGTGGCTCTGAGACACGCGGCTCTGGGCTGCCCTTCTGGCCACCGCGGAAGCCAGCTCCCGGTGGACTGACGCTCCAGCCCCTAACTGAATCTGGTGAGCGCCTGAATGGAATCGCCAGTTCTCTCACCCTCATAAATCAAAGCCGGGGAATAATTCTAACGGCACATAAACAGAGAATATAAAAATTAATGCTTGCAGGAACCGTATTTAATTTTGCTGTAAGCCGATTTCCGTGACATTTATGTTGTTTGTTTTGCTCGGTGGTGCCTCGGTTCCCCCCAAATCCACCCCCTCACTGTCACTTCTTTTTATTTTGCTTTATGTTTTCTTTTTCCTTTCGGTTCCTTTTCTGAGCAGCTAGTTATCTGCACATTCATCTCCAAAACGACCTTCCTTTCGTGAAATGCATGTCCTTCTGTTTGTAATAAAAGGTCATAAACTTGTTGGGCCCATCAAAACCATTAGGATGGCAATTCACTACAGGATCGAGATTATTAACCTCTGGATAAACAGGCAGGCGGGGAAGATGGATGGAGCAGATCCGGCTTGTGTTTATACACATTTATCTTTGGTAATTAGCCATCTGGGGGAAACCGCAAATACAGGCAAGAGAAATTGATTTATCTTCAAATAATAAGTTTTGCTTTACAACAAGGTCTAAAAGTGGATCCTCTCAAGTGCTAATTTTGCATGTCACTTGCATGCTTTAAGGATGAAAGTAGTAATTACCAGGCCTTTTATATGCAAAAGTAAGGTGCTGAGGAGGGGCTGGCTTCATCCACAAGAAAAAAAAGAAATGGTGTTTTTCCTAGAGAGCTCGCAAGGTCCTAAAGGCTTGTCACCAGAGGACCATGTCTCCCTGGAAGGTCAGGGCCATCTCTGAGGACTGGACACCAGAGGACTGGATTCAGGGAATCAAAAGCTCTGTGACTGCTCCTGTGGGCTTGGGTTTGGGTTTAGGCCCACATAGTGAGTATCAGAGCCTCTGCCAAGAGGGTTAGGTAAGGAACAAGGCCAAGAGAGGGGCTGCCCACACCCAAGCCACAGAGCCTGGCTGAAACCACAAGGCAAGGGGCTCTGGCAACCAGAGCAGCTGTGTGTCTCATTTCCATCGTTGGCTCAGCTCCTAAGAAGATGAAAGGCCCAGGCAGGATTTGCTCCCGCGATTGCTCTTGCCCTGTATTGTTACCCCTCAGGAGAGCCATGCTCTGACTGAGCTGTGGTTGTAAACTACCCATCCAAGCTCACAAGTGGTACCCTCTGAATTTACCCAAAGACAAAGCAAAACACACACATACAGAGAGAGACAGAGACAGAGACAGAGACAGAGACAGAGACAGAGACAGAGGGACTCCACAAAGGCGCTGTCCACATTCATGGGCTACAGCTGAGCCTCTCCCATTAAACCTTCCTCATACACAGCATTCTGGTGCCAAATCTTTTCTGAGCTGTTTTTACTAATAACAAATCAGTGTGGTTGCTGACTGAAATATGCCCACCTGAAACCCCTTTGGCAGAGGGCAGAACTGCCTGCCCCTAACATCTGTCTCCGTGTTAAGGTTGACACTATGACTCAGTCCCAGCTGCCAGGCCTCAGAAGTACCCCATGACCTAGGGGTAGCACAGCTACCTGGGTAGCAGGTGCAGATTGCCCCCTTACTATTTACCCACAGTGCGACCTTCAGCAGGTTTATTAACTCTCTGGTCCTTATTTGCTAGTATAAAATGGAGATGCTAAGTGACCAGTCCATAAGGCTGCAGTTGGCAGGGCCAGGCTGGGCTGCTTTTTGACCATCTTGGCAGAGGCTCTGATATTCACTATGTGGTCCTGAGTAGCATCCTGTTTTGGATATTACAGAATAATATTATGATTTAAAGGAAAGATAAAGAAAATACAAGCTCTCAGCCAATGCCTTGCACATATAACAAAAAAGTAAAGGCTAGTTTTAAAAATTCTGCAGTTAGCCCATGTACTGTGACTGTGTGAGTGTATTCTAACTATAGGGAGAATCAACATAGAGAATAGTTTTTAGTTAGTTTATTAGCGAGGTAGCTAGTCAATGGATGGACCTGAGACAGAACTGAGTGACTAGCCATACTGATAAAAATGAAGACTAGACAGTGAACTGGGACTTTGGGCATAGAGAATGACCCTCCTCCGGCAGTATGGGATGCGGCACACTCCCTATTAAATTGCTAAATTTGGAGGAAATTGCAATGCAAGTTAATGAGTTTTCTAAGATCCCAGATTCCTATAAACCCTACATGTTGATGAACTGGGTTAAAAGTCTGAGTTCCAACCGATCATTTTAAATCCACAGATCCATCTATGATGAGTGGCCACTAAACAATTATCCAGTGCTTGTGCTGTTTACCTATAATTAGCTGTTAGGGTTGCACGTGGCCACCCCACCCCTGACCCCTGCTGGAAATGCAGGAGCTCTTCTCCTTCTGCTAACACCCAGTAGCAATTCTAACCTCCTCATTTGGTTCTCAACTTCATTCCTTGGCATTTGTGAAACCACAAGCCCAGTACACAAAGTATCAATAGCTCCTAATTTATGAATAAGTGTCTTCCCAAGGCCACCTTTGAATTTATTTGCTGTGACATATCCTGACCAAGATGAACAGATCTGGGCCAGAAGAGAGATTAACTGTCCACCTAGCTCACAACTCTTCTTCTTCTAGTAATAAAAACTTCACATCACAGCGACCCATGGCTGCTGTAGGCCAGACCGCATTTCCTGGGCTTCCCCTGGGCCTCTGCACTGAGCTGCATCCTCAGCTCTTTTATTTTTTATTTTGAGGCAGGGTCTTACTAAGTCACTAAGTTACCCAGGCTGGACTCAAACTTGTGATCCTCTTGCCTCAGCCACCTAGAGTGCTGGGATTACAGACATGCACCCCCATGTCCAATTTTGTTACTAAATTCTCAACAGAGAAGTACGAGCAGAGGTGAACATCACAGACTTAAATGGAAAAAGATTCCTTATAGGTCCCTTTTTCCTTCAGGAGCTGGGATGTGCTGATTGTAATTTTGTCACACAGGTGAATCTACTTAAGGAGAATACAGTACCCAACAGAAAATGAGCAGAAGGCCCTGTACAACCCCATACAGCAAACTTCTTCGCCCTCCTTTACCACCCAGTACCTCCTAATAATTGAGGAAAAATTGATTCATATCTTATTAAAGTTGTGGAAGTTCTGGGTTTGTTTGTTACACAGCTTGGTTAATTTCCTGACTGATAAAGGGGTGAGGATAGTGAGCAGAGGCAATAGTTCGTGTTGCTGGGCACTCCTTCCTTTCTCTCTCCTTTAATTGTTACCACATGGAATGTTCCACCATATTCACTTCTGTGTCCATCATTCCTTCATTCCACCACTCTCTCCTTTTGCCACATTGCTTGATCATATCAGTTAAGCTCAGCTGACTTCACTCAAGAATCTTATTCTATTTGTGCATCGATATTTTCTATCGTTCCTCTTTGATACCTTCCCTTCATAACTGTTCCTACTTAGCACACCAATTTGCCATTCCTTCTTTTTTTCTTCTTCAATTTCACATCACAATAATTCTGTGTGTTTTCTCTCATTCTTTATTTCTTTGGCAAGACAAAAACAGAGTTAGTAAAAGCTAATAATGGTAACAACCAACGTTGGCAATATCCCTATAACATGAAGACAGAAAGCTGTAAACAGAAATCCCATAGTATCCTGCAGAATTCATGCATCCTGAGGGCCAGCAGGGTTAATCAACAGTTCAGGGCCACACTGGAGGAGAGTGTTGGAAGACTTTTGGATGAGACTTTTCAAATAGGGCATCCATGGCCATAAAGAGATGACCATGGCATGCCATGGTCTCACAACAGACTAGGAACACATAAAAGCTTATTTTTTCTTCCTTCTTGTCAAGTTACATCTGCTAGCTCATACTATATCTCCATTAAAACATTTCCAAGAACTAAAGTACCTGCAGTGGAAATTTACCTTTCTTCAAGACAAAAGTTAGATAGTCCTTTATCCCGTATTGTTGTAGTAGCAAGTCTCTAAACCTTCCTGGTTAAGCCCATGCAGGACTTAGCTGGGAACTAATCACTCTTCATAATACCAACTTTGCTCTTATCCTAACTCTGACCATTTCCCAAACAGATGGCAAATTCTTTGAAAAAGTATTAATCACCCACCACTTTTAGCATAGTGTTGAGAAAATACTTACTGATTGACTTTAAATTCTCAAGGAGGATTTTCCTAGGCCTGTTCTAATGACTTACCCACCCGCCTTCCTTGAGGTGACCCTCTCCTCCCTGCCAGTGCTCCTCCAGACCATTGCTCACTGATTATAATGCTTAACAAGTTCGTTTTCCTCTGGATTTGTGCCCTACTTGTCATCAGTGCTCTGTGACTCGGCACTTGATCATACACCATCAAGTGTCCTTGGTCATCATTTTAAATCTGTGTGGCTCATCTTCAGGCAGACTGTGAGATACTTTGCTTTGGGACCTACCTGTTCATACACAGCCATGAATTGAAAAACTGATAAGGCTGAGCAACTTCCCTTAGATATGGGAGACCGTTTTCCTGATGTCATCCTCTCTTCTTGGAGTCTGCTGCATGACTATGCCATACATACTCTAGGTAGCAGCCCACTGTGTTCTTACCCATCACCACTGCCTACAAAACTGGGCTGAACTGAGCACCCTTATTTGGCCAGCTTTCCATCATTGGAAAAAATTCTTGACACCACAAATTAAGGGAGAAGAGCTTATGGTTTCAGAGGTCACAGTTCGTGATTAGCTGGTTCCAAAACAGAAATATCATGGTGGAAGGGGCAGGTGAAGCAAAACTGCTCACTTCATAGTAGCAGGAACTAGGGCAAGGAAAGAATGCCAAGGAGGGACAGGTACACTCTGCAGACTCACTCCCAGTGACCCACCTCCTCCAACCTGGCCCATCTCCTGACAACATACTCAGCTGTGAACTTCAGTAGATTAATCCACTGATAACACGCACAGCATCCCACAGTCTGCTCACCTCCCCAGAGATCTCATAATCCAGTCAAGTGAAGAATTAACAGTAACTGGCACAGGTCTGATGTCCTGAATGTCTTACTGCTCTACTCTATGGGTATCAGATGTGTAGCTAGAATCTCTCCTCTTTCTATAAATCCTGTATTTCACAGCCTAGAGAGTGTCTCAAGATCATTTTTATACCGGTGGATGCTCTTCATTATATTTTGAAAAGTAGAATACGCCACCTCAGAATACGCCACTTGAAGTCAGAAACATTTTGGACTGAAGGCAATTGAGGAGAAGCAGAGTCAAGCAAAGGCCCTTATTTGCCTTAGAGCAAGTCATGCATTTGTAGAGAGGCCCTAGCCCTCCCATCTCTTCCCATTAATCACTGTAAGCAAATCTAGACCTTTGCCAGCATAGAGGAAGCACCATGTGAAATGTCAGTTTGCAGTTTTATCCTGCTGACTGCCTTTTTTGCTAATCTGGTGAATATTGATTACCCCAGCAGGGGCTCCCTCACCCTGGCTATAGCAATTTCTCTCTGGATTCTAGTGGGCAGTTTTCCCACCATGTATGAAGTTCATCTCACAGTCTCTCGCCAATGCCCACCACCAACACACCAGCACCAGAGGAACAGAGCCCTTCCGCAGAGCCCTTCCCCTGCTTCTACATTTCAGTCATCCCAATTCTGGATCTGACGTCCTGATGAAGCCACATCTGTACTAAGGATCCTGCAGAGCGTTTGACCTTGACCAAGTCGAATGAAAGCTGTAATTGTGGAGAGAAAGGATGTTGCATGTATGTGGACAGCCAAAATTATCTGACCCTTAGAGCTATAAATAACCAACTACTTTCAACCTGCATATAACATCTAGCATTCTTCTGTTAGGTAAAACTCTGAGAATGCATCATTAAGTTTACCACACATTTCTAGCCTCCAACAAAAGTAAAGCTAAGAATTTCTATAACACCTGAAACCTTAGAAGAGATTTTCCCACTCTGCTATAATCTACCTATCTGAAACCTCCATCAACATATTTCATAAATGCACTTTTTACTCTGTGGTTATAAAAGATCATGTAATGTCTGCTACACAGAATGTGTCATTCAGAGAAATTTAAATTCCCATTCCATTGCCTCTCACATTTGGCTCAGAATGCACTATTTTCATATTTCCTTTAAAGGAGAATCAATATTTTCCATCTACACAACTTATTCCTTTTGTTTCCATCCCAGAGCACGACAGTGTTCATTCATTGGCTCCTTTGCATCGCTGTCCCCTGTCACAGGCCTTCTCGCCATGTCAGGTACTGCATAGCTCTTCATGCTCAGTTCTCTACACTCCTGTGACTCGCGCGGTTCTTCCTCCTGCCTGGCCCTTGATCAGTATGCATGTAGAGGTTATTTCAACGTGGACACAAGGTGAGACTGAAGGGCTTCAGCACACATGGAGCTTGGAATAGAGGAATGAGTGTGATTACAAAGCTCACATTACTGCTCTGGAGCAGACTCAGAGGCTACTCCTATCCTGGTTTCTGCCTCACTCATAATGCCTCAGTTCTCTGCAAGCAGCTCTTTAAAAAGTTAAGCCCAGTGGTGTTCAGGGCCATGTAATAGTCGAGCAAAGCCACAAAGGCAGGCATCGTTCCATGGGGAATCAGCAGATTCTCCCTAATGAGTATCAGACAAGTGACAAAACTCATCCACATTTCAGACAAGGTCTAATAGCTTAGATATCTCTCTCTCTCTCTGTCTCTCTTTTTTTTCTGTCTCTCTCGTTCTCCCCCTCTGTCTCTTGCCAAAATATTAAAAGCAGCTAACACATCCTTCTACAGAATTACAGTATTACAGTACAACAGCTTATGAGCAGAGTTTCACAGGCAGCCACCGGAAGGAGCAGAAATGTGGCTTGCAGGGTCCCATCCCCAAGCATCCCATTGCAGAGTTGAGAAGGGAGGTATTAGAGTCAAAAGACAACAGCTTTGTACCTCGTATACTCAGGGCAGGGAGTTATCCCCACCTGGTGTCTGTTTTACAGAAGTATTCCTCCAGAGTCCTTGGGATGAGAAAAAGCAAAGTGTGTGCACATCATCTACCTTTAGGCAACAGGGACAGTGAAAACCAGAGGCTCAACTTTTCCAATCCTAAGGGAGGAAAAGCAGAGAACTGGAAACAAACACAGATATGCAAGACTACCGCTCTAAGAGAATGGGGACGCCTGGCGAAGCTGCGCCTGTTGTATGAACACATAAGAAAACTGAAGGCAGGAAACCAGAATGGACACCTCTGCTAGGGCTCACGTCACATCTGCTCTGGTTCTCAGTTCTCTCTTCTGTCCAGTTAACGCTTTAGTTCAAATGAGGAGCCCTGTGCAGCACTGACAGTCCAGCGCCATCTCTTTGTCCTGTAGCACATGATCGAGGGAGTAACTAGCAGCTCTGCATTTCCCTTAACTTTCAATTCCCCCTCCAAGCAGACATAAATATTAAATGAATCCTCCCTGTGTACAGAGATAAAGACAGGAGGGACCTTGCTCAGCAGTACATGGGCAGATCAAAAGGTACAAAAATGTAAGGAAATAATGTAGATCTGCAGGTTCCCAGAGATTTTGGTGCTTTTGAAGTAAAACTCCATGATCTTTGGGGGAAGGAGGAAATCTGAGGGCATGAAAAAAGAAATTTATACTGTTTTATCTAAATCTTTACCATGCACCTGCTGGAGTGCGTGGCTTAAACGCAGAGGGCAGGACTGGCCACGTGACTGTCCTCCAGTAGCTGCAAAGAAGACGTGGAGAATATATTCTCTGCCCTAAAACTTCTCTCCCTCCTCACCTCTATCCTGTGTCTGGTGGGTCTCAGATTCGATAGCTCCTCCCCAAGCAAAGAAAATAACACACTCCAGAGTCTAGACAGTGGAAAGTTTGGCCTGTTGGATAAACTAAATTAATTTTTTGTGGCCAGAGGAACAAGAATAATAGATAGAAAGAAAGTAGATAAATAAAGCTGGACAGGTGAGAAAAGAGCCAGGTGAGCAAGCCAGGCCACTGTGCTCTGCTTTGTATATTAAGATTACACAGGCTACTGAGGTAGACCAGATGGCAGAGGAAAAGTACTCAGTAAGGAATTTGTGCCATTAGAGATACAATTGTGGAAACAGAAATGGATGAATGAAATATATATATGCAGGTTTTTTCCTAGGCTGGATTAGGGGGATAAAGAAATCAAATTGTTATGTTTCTTAGAGGACATTGTTCAGGGAGAATCTTTGCATCCATAAAGTAATTATGAAGAGATTTATATTGGAGACAATAAGGCAGACGCCACAGAAAGATAATGCATAATTTATTTCCAGCTGCATAGTGAGTGTAGTAAATGCTATCAGTTACCAAATGCTGAAGCTTCCAAGAATAGTCTCACGGGAGATAAGAGATTTGGCAAGGGCTTGAATGAGGAATAGTGTAGGAATGATTTGAGAGGCGAGAGGAAGTTCTTCCTAAGCCTCAAAAAGGATAAAGTGAAACAAAGAAGATGGTGACTAGACAGCTCTGCCTAGAATGTTGCATTGAGGCAGAAAGCAAGGGGAAAGGTTGATGGAAAAGATCTGCAGTGTCACCCCAGCCTGGAAAAGAATGAGCTGTTTCTACTCAATTCCATGCAAATAGCAGCCCTGGGGACTACTCTCCCAACAGTCTGCTCGGGGGGCTTCGGGTGCTGAGCTGTTAAGGGAATGTCTGCCCAAGGCCATCACAGCGACCTGGAGGAACGTTCAGAGGAACAGAAAGGCATCCTTCCTGCTAGAGTCTGTAAGTGACAGGTAGTATCAATGGACTGTCTTACTTAAGGGCAATAACACATAGTTAGGGTAGCTTTTTAGTATGTTCAATGACGAGAGTCCACTGAAACAGATGGAATTGGCCGCGCTTCTCAGACAGAGACTGGCATCATCTCTTGCACATATGGTGTCTCTTCTTCTAAATGTGCTTTCTACGAGACCAGGCATTTTGGGTCTGGTGTATTTTCCATCTGCTAAGGCAGGGCCTGGGGACCAGGCCCGCTCATCCCCTATTTTGTATGGCTCAAGAGTGAAGTTTTGTTTTGTTTTGTTTTAAACATGTTTTAAACAGTTGAAAAAAACCAAAAGAATGAAAGTACTTTCTGACACATGAAAATTTCAGTACCTGCAAATAAAGCCTTGTTGGATCGCAGCCATACTCACTCATTTACGGAAGGTCCATGGCTGTTTTCATGTTATAATGGTATAGTTGAGTCTTTGTGATAATGACCATATGGTTTCCAAGTCCTGAGATATTTATTACTGGGCTTTTTACAGAAAAAGTTAATCAACCTCTGTTTTAAGACAGCCCTGAATGAATAGAGTGAAGGTATAAGAAAGTGTAAAAAAAGAAGTACCTTCGTTAGTATTCAAAATGTTTCTTCACTTGGAAGGCCCCTAAAACCAGACTAGTAAGTGAGGCTTTGGTTTTATATTCACTAAGGAATTACATAAAGTGTTGAGTTGTCAAGTGGCATCATAAAATGGTACTTTATGGATTCTAATTAGAGTTTATGCACAATTTACTTAGTACCAAATCAGAAGGAGGACATTTTAAAAGCCATCTATAAGATTCAGAAGTATGCATTTTAGATAATAATAAATATTAAAAATAAATATATAGGATAATGATTGTCACTAGGAACAGAGAAAAACTGTCTGGGAAAAGATGAGAGGAAGTGCCCCACACTTATCTGCATGGTGACTACATGGGTGTTACTCCAGATCAAAGATGGGCATGCATTCTTCTCTACTCCTGGACTGAAGAGGTGACTGTAGTAACTCATGAAATAGATTAAATGAGCTGGCCTTCCTGGGGTTTTTGAGACCTCACAACTTCCACCCAGGTTTCTTGAAATGTTTGTTTTGGGGAAAACCAATTCCAGTACAATCTGGTTACTCCTAGACCGCCATACAATGAGGAAGCCCAAGATAGCCCTACGGAGTATTCAGAGGAGAGAGACGCATGTTAGCCCCTTGTTTTCTACCATCTCAGTCCAGGTACCAGATATTTCAGGAAAAACGTCTTCAGATCACTGCAACCTCAACCACACCTTAGTCATAACTAATGAAGGATCACAGCAGATAATCACTTGGTTGCATGTGGTCAACCCATAGGAACTTGAGAGAAAATAAGATGTTGATCTTAAATCATTAAGTTTTGTGGTGGTTTGTTACTTCACAACAGAGAAAGTGAGCTGGGCATGGTGGCGCACGCCTGCAAGCCCAGCACTCCAGCACTTGGGAGGCAGGGGCAGTTTGAGGCCAGCCTGAACTGCAGAGTGAGACCCTGTCTCAAAAAACAAACAAACAAAAGCAATAGATAAAATTTAATAACGAGAACAAGTGCATTCATACCCATTAAGTACCTTCTAGACGTGTGTTATTCTTCAATTAAAAATAAAGAGATAAATACAGTTTGTAAAAATGCAGGGAGACCCAGTTCTCATCTTCCTAAGTTCATTGTAACTAGGAGTTTATGGAATAAAAATAAATGAACAGGGACTGAATACTTGTGCATAAAACAATTATGACAATATTCAGTTTTCATGGCCATCTAGTGAAATGAGAATTATTACTTTCTTTAGAAAAATAAGTAAGGAAAACTTAAGGGATTTGCTCAAGGTCACATAACTGAAAAGTCACAGATTTCAAATTTGTACCTAAATTGGTTAGCCTGGAAGTCTGCTCTGTTCGTGGTTCGATGTGGTACTGTGTGGCCAGTTATGAATTTTCCTGCAGTTATAGCAAGTTCTTTTTATTTCCAATGGTTCCTGTTTCTAATCATGTGGAAGGACTAATTCAACCCGGATGAGCATAAAGGCACAAACCAGTAATCAGTTTTGGGGGCTGTTTGAACCTAAGATGTTACAACAAGAAAATAATCTTATTGTTTCCTCAGGTCACTAGATTTGTGCATACCCACTGTTACTCCATTCCACAAGCATGATCAGCCCAGCAGGCCAGTATTCCTGCTTTCCAGGAAGGTTGTTCTCAGGCAGGAATAGTCCAAGTGAGCCTTATGCAAAACTTCGGTCTCATACCCAGTTCAAAGCTGCTGGTTTCCACATGGTCAGGCATCGTCTACAGCTGTGATTCCCCCACCTTTGTGGCACTAGGGAACGGCTTCCTGGAAGACAAGCTGTGGGAAGTGGACGATGGTTGCTGGATGGTTCAAAGGTGTGTGTAACGTTGGCCCCGGGCCTGTGCAGTTCACACTAGGGTCTGCACATGTAGGAGAACCTAGGGCCTTGCTCATCTGATAGGAGGCATGTAATAGCTGATACACTATGTGCCTGAGAATTCTAGGACCTTAACTCACTCAACAGCTCTACATCCAAGGTGACAGAGGACATGCCCTTCCCTCTCTAGGATGCCTTTCACTGTGTCAACTTGAGAAGTTTCAGTAAGTGACCCAGTAAAGGATCTGGGTCCTCACTTTGTAAACATCCCAAGCCCATGCAAGAGGAGGGTAGGGCTTGAGACCGCTAATTCACAGCCTTACCTGATGTTTCCTTTCCTCCATCTTCAGGTCCTCTGTAGTTTGGATGGAACTGGAGATGGACTAAGTGGAGATTTGTGGGAAAAGAAGAAAAAATGGTTATTTTTTAGGAGCTGTGATGTTAGTGAAGGAGGCAATCTTGCAGTCCAGCATGGCAGACCTCAGGTACAGTTCTTTGGAAGTCTCTAAGCAATCTCCACCACTGTGCAGTTCAGTGATAAGAACAGTATGCTTTCTGTAGAACATTCCTGTCAGATTGTTTTCCTCTCCCAGGTCCTCCTACCTCTGTACTCCAAGATGTCACCCACCATCCCTACAATACCCTTGGGTGGGGCCTCAGTGTCTTACACAGGAGAAGTGTCCTACAGCATTGCCATTGGAAAGACCCGGGAAAAATAATGGCAGCACATTGTTGCGAAGAGGACTGGGATCAGCCTGAGGTCAGGGTGGAGGACAGGAGACTGAGGAGCAGGATGCATTGGGAGACTAAGAGGAAGGTGGAAAACACTTGTGTGGGAATCATATTCAAGAAATGGCAGGACTTGGAAATGTGTTATATGTATCCTAAAACAATAGGTAATTGAAGAGATTCAAGCAGAAAGGAATTTGGGGGCATAGTGAGAACCTTAAGATTGATGTCCCCAGAACACCACACTGAATCACCCAGATCAAGTCTCTATATCTGTCTACTTACTTGTGATGTCGTGGAGTCTAGAGAAGAAGGATGATAGAATAGATGTGGTCAGTCCACCCCTTGAGAGGACAGAGTGGAAACCTTGGCACACAGATGTTGGGAGGATGCTGGTTCTGTGCATGAGTACAGCTGGAGGAAGAGACATCTTCCAGCTGAGTCACATCTGCATATTTCTCTTCTTTCCATAATGGACCTTGGGTCTCTACTGCCCATCTTTCTACAATGTTTCCAATCATACTAAAACTGTTAGCAGCATTGTCTGATTGCTATCAAATACTTATTAACCAAAATATTTTCTAATCATACCTAGGGGTTTCCTTGACTCAGAATCCTTAGCTTGAACCAAACCCTACTTTCAGTTCAGGTCCAAGTAGATCATCCACCAAACTGCTGAAAGGATCCACTAAAGTACTTATTGTTGGACCAAGAGTTGGGAAGGAAGAAAAGAAGAAAGAAAAGAAGAAAGGAAGGGAGGAAGAGAGGAAGAGAAGAAGGAAAGAAAGAAAGAATGAAAGAAAGAAAGAAAGAAAGAAAGAAAGAAAGAAAGAAAGAAAGAAAGAAAGAAAGAAAGAAGGAAGGAAGGAAGGAAGGAAGGAAGGAAGGAAGGAAGGAAAAGGGAAGGGATAAAAAGAAAGGAAAAGAGGGAGAAAGGAGGAACAGGTTGATCTGTGACCCACAAAGTCCACTAGCAAAGAGTACAGAGAAAGGCAAAAACATCTCAGGAAGATTTATATTCAAAATGCTTTCTGAAACTCAGACTTCAGTTATATAATCCAGTCATGTGTAATACATCTTTCCTCAGCCACCAGAAATAAATGAGGCCTCTCTGTAGCTAGGGGGAAAATGGATACAGGTGCCAAGCATTTGAACAAATTGTAAAGTCACTGACTTTGCCCATGTCGAGGACATTTATTTTCTCTAAACATATTTGCTGAGTTAATCCCAAGCGCAAAGAATGACTTAATTTACAACTTAAAAAACTGCAAAAATTTCTCGTCCAGAAGAACTCCCTATGGAGCAAAATCACATTCTGTTAAGGATGTTCACAGATTCCCTCTGGGGCCCTCTGAAATCTTTAGCAGCATTCTGTGTTATCAGATACTTATTAAGCAGACTTTCTGTTTAAGAGATATTCTAGGATATGATTCTGTCCAATTATTTTTTAGAAGCATATTAGATCTGCCCCAGTCTCAGTACCATTTTTTTTTTTGGTTCCTTAGTGGAATGAGTGCATTGGGAAATAATATTGATTTATCCAAATGGATTTGTTTTGCAAGGTGAAAATATTCCTGTAATATCGCTGTGTAAATATGGATGAGCAATTGACCATATAATTAACTTCCCATCCTTTGTGCTGCATCTAGTTTGTGACTTGGTGCGCCTTCCAGTAAATCCTCATTACAGCTCAGTATGTTGTCTGCTAGACGATGAATTTACACAATGTTCTTTTCATATTTCTACAGAGTCAGACAGCCCCCAATTTTGTGGAGGAAGATATGTCCATCTCTAAAAAGCCAGGAGAACATTTCCTTGGTACCTTCCAGACCACATGGTGGCTTTCTTTCCTCCCAGTCATTTCTAGAAGTTCAACAAATTCTCCTTACTTCATTTTCTTCCCTGCCCAACCAACCTACTGACATCACAGTCATGGACCAGTGATACCTTTTTCGTCCAGGATGTAGGGGAAATAAAGTAGAAAGAGCTTCCTCTTTGATGTCAGGTAGATCTCAATTTAGTTATATTACTACATTTTAATTCTGATCTTGGGCAGTTATAAGTGTCCCACCAAGATAAGGGATTAATTCCCCTACTAGACTAGTGGTTCTTAGTGCTGCTGATAAGGTCAGGCTTTTCCTTTATTCACGAGGCTAACTATAAACATTTGGTTTGGGATGGTACCTTCCAGGTGTCTCTACTTTCTGTAAAGTCAATTAGTTCTTCATTTTAATGAAAGCATACTTTGTGAAGGGAAACTTTGAGAGTAAAATACACATAAGGAATTGATTTCAGGGCTGAAACAGATACCAAAATCCATTTTATCTCATATTTAAAATAATGCAGTAATCTGAACATAATCTATGTGCATCTTTCTGTACACTTTTGACCATCTCTAGATGACTTATAATACCTATCCAGTGTAAATAGTATGTAGATGCTATGTAAATGGTTGTCCAACTATAATTTTTAAGTAATATAATAAGGAATAAAGGCCCATGTGTGTTCAATACTGGTGCAAACTTTTTAAAAATATTTTTGACCTGCAGTTGGTTGAATCAGACAATGAAAACTCATAGACAGAGTGGGATAATGATCCACAATGCTTCATTCTTCCTCAAAATTTCAATCTGGCTTTAGAATCCATTGTTAACTTTAACAAATTTAGGATGAATTTGATAGTTTGCTGTCTCCTTCATGTCTTTTCCATTTATTAGGCCCTCTGTGATAAGACGAAGCTTTACCTCTGTGTGAGTTTATTACCATTATTGATCCATGATTCTGATTTTACTCAGTCAGATGTGCTCATGGCTCCAGACGAAGCCCAGGAGAAGCCCATGAGGCTGGCGCTCGTGCCTGTTCACGTGGCCCTCTTGCTTTCTAATCAGCTTCACCGTCTCTTGGACAATATGATGTTGTGGGTTCGCACTGTACTCTTGTTGGCCAGCTCCTGGAACTGGGCGGCACTTTCTGCCAAGGTCTCATACTCAGATGACAACAAGGACAGTGGCCCTAGACCCTCTCTGCCATTCACTGACCTCTCTCCCACCCCCAAAGCCCCCCAGTGCCAGAAACTCACCTGGCACTGAGCTACTGGTAAGCTATTTGCTGCCTCAGTGATTTCTTCCCCAGAGGGCAGTCTAGCCCAGTCCAGAATGGACCACGCAGCTTCAGTATCATCAGAATGCAGGCACTGGGTAACAAGTCCCAAGCCTACAGCCCTCAGAAATGGGGACGAGATCCAGTTCACAGTGCTGCTGGAGATAACAGAAGTGACATCTCTGAAGCTAGGAGACCCAGCCTGTACCTTAAAAGGAGCTTTGTGTCCCTTGAAGAAATCCCAAGAAGCCAAACTCCATGGCCATGGATTTAAATGTTTCTCTTCTCACAGGGAATCTAACTGTATAAACATGAAGTTTTCTTAAATTGTTTTGGCAGTACTGGGAATTGAATGTAGGACCTTTGCATTAAGCAATATCCCTTCTCATATTATTTTTATTTTGAGACAGGGTCTCACGAAGTTGCTAAGTTGCCCAAACTGTGCTCACACTTGTGAGCCTTTTGCCTCAGCTTCCGAGAGTGCTGGGATTACAGGCAGGTTCCACCAGCTCTAAGAAAGGGCTTTGAAATCTTATTCACTCTACAAGATATTTGCTTACCCCAAAAGCAGGAGTCAGTCAACCATCACCCTAGTCCCACCAATGGCTCACAGGTCATTGGCGATCTTCACTCTTTGTGCCGTTAGGCATTTGTAGTCTGACATAGTGAGATAAGCTAATGATTGTTGACAAGCTGGAAAACACTGGCATAGTCACCATCTCAGCCCCTCCAGCCTGAGTGTGGGAATCAGGAGTAACATGCTTCTTTTTAAATATTGCCATCAGAAAAACCGGTGCCTACTCTAAGCAACACTCTAAGTGACATCTCTCTAAGTTGCTAAGTTGCCAGGAAGAGCTCAAACTTATGACCCACCTACCTCAGCCTCCCAGAGTGCTGTGATTACAGGCACGTGCCCCGATGCCTGGCTCCCTTTCTGCTCTCTGAGCCCACCAAGCTGTGAGCTCCTCATCGTTTCTCGAGGTAAGAGTTCCTAAAGCTGTGAGTGACAAGAGAGATGTTCCTGAAGGAACACAGGGACCTAACCGTGACCTACTTGAAAGGAGCAAGACCATGGCTGTCAGGCAGGACAGGAGGATCACGTCCCACCATAGGGAGCCTTTATTCTTGTCTTTCCAGCAGCTACCCCAGTAAGAGCACGTGAAGAACAATCTTAGACTTAGGGAGCTGAAAAAATGAAAGAAGCCTGCTATTAGCCAGAGGTGCTAAGCAGGGACGGGACTGAGACAGTGGTAATAGTCAGTGCTGTTCATAAATTTAAGCTCCAAAACTATAAGCTAAAGCAACCTTTTTTTCATTACAAGTTTTCTAGCTTCAGGTATTTTTGCAGTCATACAAAAACAGACTAAGATAGTCAGCATCAAAGAGACTCTCAGAAAACAGCAAGAGAGAAAATACATGGCACAACATGTTATTGGACCCCGACCTCTGGCAGAGCCATCCCTGTAAGCTTCACTGGGTAGACAATGGACTCATAAAGAGAAAATACTACGCTGGCCATACTTACTGTCTTCTTGATGATGGTAAATTAAGTTCTGCTTTATTTTCACTGTTTGGATGCTTAGCTAGCTATCACTTGCTTGACCTAATTCCTAAATAATTATTTAATGACTTGTCTTCCTGATAGTTTACAGCAGCTATGGTTAGCAGCCCACTCTATTTACAATTTGCTTCATTTGGGGTGTTGTTCAGAAATCCTTTCCTCTATGAGCTAGTTTTCTTCATATACATGACAAAGAGATGTCCTCAGCCATCCCCGGCACTCATTTCTCCAGTCTTCTTCCCCACAAGCACATTCACCTTCTTGAGTATGCATGGTCCCACTGGCTATTTCAAAAAATACTTGCACAGCTACAGGACATTTTGCTGCAAACTGTGCCCTTGCTCAGAGTCTTAATATCAAGAAAATCGCTAAACTTGAGTGTGTCCTATATTTGGCTCTAAGAAGTCCTTCTCATGTCTCTTCTTTAAAAAACTATTTTTTTCTAACAAAGAGTTCTGAAGACTGAAATGGTCTGTGTTGCCCAGTGTTAAGGATATTCACACTGATAAATCAGGGATTCAATAAGATGCCCCTTCTCCTTTAATCTCCCTCCCCTGCAGTGCAGGCTGTGAGAAATAGTCCATCGCATGGCAGGTAGAAGGCAGTAAGCAGCAAGCAGCAGTAGCAACCAGCCTGCCTTTTCCTTTTATTACATTCAGGTTGCCAACCTTTTGGATGGTGCCACCCAGAACCACATTATTCCAACCAGTGAGCTAATTTAGTTCCACGTGCTCTTAATCCCAGGATCACACATCTTAGATCCAACCAGGTCCACCTATGATCTCATGATACTTTAAGGGGACATCTAGATACAAGTCATAACAATGTCCTTACAGATGAAATGAGTTTCTTGCAGGAAGCACACAGTTAGGGCTTGTTTTGTATTTTGTACATTTGTTTGTTTTTGTCCATTCAGGAATTCTATGTGTTTTAATTAAGGAAACAGTCATTTACATTCCAGGTTATTAAAAGGTACGGGCTTACACCTGCCATTGTGTTGGTTGTTTTGCCATTTTATGGGTTTGTTGTTGTTGTTGTTCCTTTTTTTCTAGTCAGTATTACAATTATCATGTGTCCATTAAAAATAACTGAGAAAGAAAGAACACTATATTTTGAGTTCATCATATTATGCTTTATATACTTTTATTATTAGTGCATGTTAATTATACAAAACAATGTGTTTAGTTTTAGCATATCTGCAATACATATGGCATTAGCCAGTGCATTTAAAATGCTATTATATCTATAAATGCAAACGATTAAGCCTCCTATAAGGAGTGAAAAGCAGAGCTCATTATTTCAGAAAGTTTGCTTAACCCTGACACTCTAATGAAGAACCTGGGTCAGAGAAAGGAATCCCTCTAATTTTTGACCGTTGGTCTGCCTCTCAGTCAACAGGCCCTACTGCTATTTCCTCTTCACCCCTAGAATTTCCCATGCAGGTGTTCTTGAGATGGCATGAAAAAAGTATAGTAAAATAATTCTTTCAGACAAGTTTAGAGAGAAGCTTTCCCAGAAGACAGGATTCTGGCTGTGAGTCACATAAAGCATGTATTTTGTCAATAACACAGAGAGCAAAGGCATGAATGAATTTTATTTCATTGGACAAGCCATTCAGAATGCAGATAAGGCTGGGCAAGCAGCTAAACTCTTAAATAAATGTTTTAGCACTATCTAGAAGGGAAGACTGCAATTGATTCCAATCTTTTCTGACAGAAAATCAGTTCTTTTAAAACTCCTGGGGCAACAAACAGTAACAAAAAGGTCTTGTTTCTAATAAAAGTCGTAAAAAGCTTCAAAATAAAACCTTGTCACCAGGAAGCTACAGGCCACAATTAGCACGCATGTAAGTTCTCAAGGTGTCTTCCTTTTCTGTCTCTTTCTGTTTAATAAAAAGAAATAAGAATTTGCTGTGACTCGTAAATTTATGAAATGATACTTTCTAATTGTACTTAGTAGCTTTCAATATTTCCAAAGACATGGAATGAGATATTTTAACACCAAACAAGGCTGGATAAACTGCAAAGATGGTATTAATGTCATAGCCATGAGTACCGCTGAGTTGGTTAAGATAGGAAGGGATTTTATTTTATTTAAGCAGCTTAACTCTTGTCAAGATCTATGTATACTCAAAGTCTGTTGGACTTGCAGACAGCACACAACCCTAGGGATTCTCCAGCTCCACCAAGTGGGCATCAGAACACTTGTAGAACTTATTAAAACACAGATCACTGGGTCCCGAGCTCCCAAATCTGCCCAGGTCTGGGCGGGACCTGAGAGCCTGCATTTCTTACAGAGCTCCAGGCCACGCTGAAGCTGCGGGCACAGGGTCCCATGGTGAGAAGCACTTTCCAGCATTGAGAATCACGGGCTAATTTCACTATTAAAAAACTCAAAGCGATAAGAATTTACCACCAGAAATGGTAACACAAAAGGCCTGTGACACTGGGCTAGCAACTTCAGTGCTGGGTTTCCTTTTCTCTAGGATATAATGATCTGCCTAAGAGAATATTTGGCAACAATGCCAGCTGTCAGTCTTCTGTCACTCTCTCAGCCTGGTCCCTACACCCCGGGGCTGCATAGCTCTGCCCTCTAGTTCTGGACCTGACAGCTCTGCCCAAACACCCTCAGTGGCTTGGCATTGCCTAGGGAATAAAATGAGGCTCCTGAGCATGATGCTTGTTGCACCCTCTTCCAAATTCCCTTGGCTCCATCTTCCCGTCACCTCACACGATCTGCGGTACCTCGGCCAGACTCAAGACCAAGCTGTCACTGAGCACATGCTTAACCGCTCCGAGCCCCACTTTCTGAGTAAGCAGCCAGAAAATGAAGAATTGCCCTCCTCACAGCTATGCTGTCAAGGGAAAACTGTGGCTTGAAACCCAAACTGCATTTTGTCACAAAGGTCTGGTTCACAGAATAAACGAAACTGTACCAAGCAAGATGCTTTTCCCAACCTTTCTGAATGTAAGCTCCTTGAACGCATGTTCATTGACACCTGTCTGTTCCAAGATATTCGGCCAGTAAACTGGTGTAGAAGCAAGTCTAATTGCACACCAAGTTCTGGTAAGAGAGCTGGCTATATTCTTCCCTAACATCCTCCCTTCTGAGATGCCTCACGGACCCTGCGTGTGCTGACTCCTTTGCTGTGGCAAGTCATAAATGGACCTTTGTTCACTACAAGGGTGCTCCTAGTGGCCTTTGGCTGTTGGACAATAGCAGAAGATAGGGCACTTTTCTGTAGATTAAGTAAAATAATTCAGGGGCCTGATACATACAGTAGCAAAGCTAGAGTGATATGTTTGGGTCTGCGATGGCCTCAGGTTCATGGGTCGAAAGCTTGGCCCCAGTCCGTGCTGCTACTGAGCAATGATGGAAACTGAAAGCTGGTGCTCATTGAAGGAAGCAGATCACCAAGGGCATGGCTTTGAAGGGTACATCTTGGGCCTTCCCCCTGGTGTCCCTTCAACCCCCGTGATGTCTCTTTCTCAACACAGGCACAGAAATGACAGACCCAAGTGAGCAGGACTCAAACCTCTGAAACTGTGAGCCAAAATAAACCTCCTTCAAGATGATCTCCTCAGGTATTTTGTTGCAGTGATAGAAAGCAGATGCACATATACGGGAATGTGTTACAGCCACGAGGTGCTGCCATGTACGGTGTCTTACACCCCAGCATTTCCAGGGAGATTTGTCTATAGGTCCCACCACCTGCTCAGGGAAAAGATTCCCTAGTGGGAGGAATTTTGTCAGTTTTTGACTCAGGGCTTTATAAACTCTGACTCCTTACCTGCTCACCTGTCACAAGCTATGCATCTGCCAACTTTAGCTACACTACCTTGTCCAGCACGCACAGGTAACCAATGCACAGTGGCTCCAATCCATTCCTGAGGGCAGCTGACTCTCCATACCTGGGGTGCCAACAACCCTGGATCAAAAGTATTCATAAAAAGTTACATCTGTACTGAGCATATACTGAGGTTTTCTTGTCACAGTTCCTTTAATGGGTAGTGTAGCTCTTTTCATAGCATCAGCACTGTACTACGGATTAGAAGTCATGTAGGTATGGTTTTAGGTGTACTGCAGGGTACGCATAGCTCCTATGCAAATGTAGCATCCTATGTAAGGGAGCTCACCATTTGTAGGTTATGGGATCCATTCCGGAATGAATCCCTGACAAATCCAAGGAACTTGCTGCTGCAGTTATTGTGAGGGTAACTAAAGTGGAAGCCAGTGTCTCTATCACGGCCTCCCTCCGCACGGTCCAGCATCAGACTTCTCTGAGGTCCCTTCCTACGATATGCCAACCCTAGTATAGTGCCCCGTGGGTAGCAGCAGGTGCTCCATAAGTGGGTAGCCTCCTTTACACCTCTCCTCATCTTAAAACCCCATTCTTCCTTTAGGAGCTATTTATTTGTACTTCAAGCAATGAGACTTTCATTCCCACTCCGAAGGCTCACAGAAAAATCTCCCTCTTTGAAACCCCCACGGGACTGTGCAGACAATTCCCACAGTCCTCTCACTCCTTGGGGATTTAGCACCTTCTGTGATGCCAACTCCTGGGACTCAAGCCCCTGTATCACCTGTGTTTGCCCCACACATTGTGCCTTAGCAAGAACCTCACATCTTTCAAGAGCTGGTATTTGATGGCAGAGACCATTATTAATTTTAGAACGGAAATGTAATGTGTTGAGGTGTGTGTTCAGTAAGCTAGAAGCAAGTTGCCTACTTTTATTCTAAATAGCATCCAGAGAAATCAACAGTGACAAATTTAGTTACATAAAACACTAAGCCAGACACGGTGGTTCACTTTCTTTTTTTTAATTTTTATTTTTTTTTTATTTAAAGAGAAACAAAAGCATGCAAAGGTTAGCGACAATACAGAATTCCAAAAAAAAAAAAAAAGACGAACAACAAGAAATCACCAGTTAACAAATCACATACTGTTCTCCCAGAAATAGTCGCTCAAGCCACAAAATTAAGCACACAAAGTAGACAGTCAAACAGCGAGAGTGCAAACAGCCACGCATGCATGAGTCTCCACACGCACCTCTATTGTTCCTGTACCAGAGGGAAAAACAAAACCCAGCAAGACAAACAAAACAAAGTCCCACAAAAACATGAAGCCAAGTAGTTGCACAAAACCACAGCACAAGGTGACCCACAATGACATCCGTGCCTCCTCCTACCACCCCCAACAGAATGTCTACATCATCAGGCGTAATTGAATACAGCAGTATAACTGAGTAAAGCAGTAAATAACAATATTAGTAAAAATAAAACATTGTAGACAGTATAAAACTCCAAAGGCAGGTAATAATCAAACCATAGTGGATACTCTAGTGGATCTTGTCATCTTAAGTGCAGTTGCCTGCACTCTCAGACTTGATATTATCAATCATAACAGCTTTGAATAAAATCTATCAATACAAAACAGTGATCCAACAAACCAGATTCGATTACGATCAGTCATGGTAAAACTGTGTAGGTTTTACAGAGCTTTAGATTAAGTTAATAGGAAATTAAGGATGATTAGCATACTATATGCTGTTATTTTCAGGATTGCTGCCTGTGCCCTCAAATCTAGTACTTTCAATCCCAGCGACCTGAGAGGTGGAGGCAAGAGGATTACAAGTTTGAGCCCAGGTTGGATAACTTAGCAACTTAATGAGATCCTGTATCAAAAATAAAAATTAAAAATGATCTAGGATGGTAGCTCAGTGCAAAGGCCCTGAGTTCAAACCCAAGTATCAAGAAAGAAAGAAAATGAAGCAAAAGAAGAGAAGAGAGATTCAGTTGACTTTTCTCTCACCAGGCTTCTCAAGTACAACTACATGAGCTTTTTATAATTTTCATGTCCTGTATAGAAATAAAACATCTGGCTCCTTAAGTCCCCCGAATAAATTAACTAAACACTTGTTTCTACAGCCCTAATAAATTTCTTTTCCCTAAGGAATGATATTTATAGTGGAGTTAATTGCTGATAACCCTGAGTGATTCATTTTTAGAGTCCATAAGGTGGTAATGTATAATAATATTTCAATTTCTATAACCTCAGTGTCAAGGTCACACAGGGATTTTATTTGTTTAAGTGTTCTGCATTGTCCAACCATGTGGTCACATCAAATACCATATTAGTGCATTCTGTTGACGTGTTAAACTGGCAGTTTCTATGTCAGGGTGGCTGATTAAATCCATGGCCCATGCTCACAATGATCTCTGTATCAAAACCTTGCTTTGCTCTCTGTATCTTTGGCATTCTCTCCTGAATAGGCCTCTCCTCCTTTCCAACATGGACAGCCTGACAGGTTGCCAAATGCTTAAGTTCTGTACTTACGTGTTTAGCAACTCCTCCTGCAATTCTTTCCTCTTTTATTTTACTGTAAGTGGTCATGAAGATTCAGGTCACCCTTTGAGATTTTGCTTACGATTTCCTCAGCCAAATACTCAATTTCATTGCTTCGAAGTTTTACCATGCACACAACTCTACAACACAAATAAAACTCAGCCAAGTTCCTTACCACTTTAAAACAATGAGTGTGCATCTTCTGATGTTTATTACCCATTCTTCATTTTATCTGAGATCTCGTCAGAATGGACCTCATCATCCATGGTCCTCCCAACATTCTCTTCCAGGTTACTTAGGTCTTCTCTAGGAAGGCAGAGGCTGTCTCTACTCCTCTCCTCTTTTCTTCTTGGCCTCACAATTACCCTTCAAGCTGCATTCATGGAAACGTAGTCCCTTCTAACCTGTGTCCAGTCATCACTCAGCTCCAAAGCTGCTTCCATATTTTTAGTTACCTGTTTCAGCAGCACCCCCCACTTCCCCGTACCAATTTCTGTCCAAGTTCATTCAGGCTGTCATGCAGAATCACATACTCTATGTAGCTTATAAACAACAGAAATTTACTTCTCACAATACTGCATGCTAGAAAGTTCAAGATCAAAGTGCTATTGGGTTTAATATCTGGAAAGGACCTGATTCCTGCTTCAAAGATGGCCATCTTCTCGATGTGTCCACATGATGAGGACACTCATCCACTCAAGAAGCTGCTACCTTCACCTCCTAATTACCTCCTACAGCCTCCATCTCCTATGCCATCACATTGGGCAGCAAATGTAATTACTTGTATTCTGCCTACTTACAGAAAATCATGAGGGGCCAACAAATAAAACACAAATTCTTAATTTTAAAAAGTAAAATAGATTAAAAACCCAACCTCACAATAGAAATGGGGCAGGGTTTAAGCATATCATCAGAACAGGAATAATCTAAGGAAAATTACATCAGTTGGTCACAAGTATCAGTTCCAAGATTAAGGTCCAAAGCACAGTGTATTATAAAATTATAATCCAAATGCAATGGTTTAGCATATTTGGATTATCTCATTGTTTTCTTGTGAAAACCATTGTGATTTATGTTATTATTATCCATATTTTACAGAAAAAAACCCTGAGAACTAAATTATATAAACTCCTTCAGATCACCAGTGCAGCCAGGGTTTGCAAATGAATAGATTTAATACAGGACACATACTTTATAAAGTTATTTTATAATATTCACCCAAAAAGTCAAATGCAGAAGAGTGCAAAGGATCTATCCACATACTAGAGACCCAAAGAATCCAGCTGAGGGCCTGGATCCCACAGCAATGTCCTGCATGAGTCCAGCTGAAGACCTAGAGCCCACAACAGTGTCTTGTGCAAGTCTGGGTCAAGGATCTGCTCCTGGAAGGCCCAACAGCCAGTGGTGGAAGGTAGAAAGTCTTTGCCAGTGACGTGATGGATCTGTGCCAGCAGCTGAGGGATTGCACTGGATCCAGGAAGCGATGCTCAAGGTGAGGATCAAAGCTTCCCTAAGAAGAAGCACATCCATCCTCAGTGACCGTGAAGACCCGAGTTCTCTAACAATGACAACAACTGAATTTGTATCAGGAAAACCAGCATGGAATGCTTCTCTAGGAGAATCAACAGCACACCCTCTTCCCCTCCAGTTGTACCACTGTGCTGTAGGCAACAGTCTTCAGCTGGGCCCTCCAGGCCAGCACCACGCTGATTCAATTCAGCTGGGTTACAAATTGAGTATTAGTTAATCCACCATAATCACAAACTAGTAAGTGTGGCTCCCAGATTTACCAACTATCCAACTCTTGATTAATTGCAGAGCTGAACTCTTCCTCTGTGAGAGATAAGATTCTTTACTCAACTCTAAAATCTGACCTCAATTCTTATATTTTGTGTAACTATCCAGATGTTTTACTTTCAATTATCTACAGTGAATATGAACTGAATACAGTATTTCCCATCTCTCTCACACACTGTAGATATTCAATATAATAAAGTAGTTCAAAAGACGGAGTGGTCACTAGTGTGCTGGACATCAAGAGAGACGGGTCCTATTTTCTAATACAGTCAGAGGGAAGGATATGTAGGGAATTCATCCAGGCACAGTTGGCTAAGTGCATTGATAAACGTGTGCCATCAGAGACGGACGACACATGGGAGATCTGCAGGTGTTCAACTACAAGCTCTCAGGAGGCTCCACAGTCCAGGAGGAAGGTAGAAGAAGGGTAAAGCCACAAAGGAGTGAGGAAATATAAGCACCAGACACTTAACAATGGACAGCAGGTAAACAGAGAGACAGAGATGTCATGGAAAAGGTAGGCAGAAAGAGTCAAGAAGGGTTTTCTAGGACAGCCACCTACATAAACATTTCTTAACAGTTTCCTTAACAACCACGCAGTGTATACCATCTCAGGACACAGTCTGAGAAGTGTGTCATTAGACTATTTCAGGGTTGTGTGAACATTGCAGAACACACTCACATCCACCTGGACGGTAAAAACTTGCTAAGCACCTAGGTTGGATGGGACCACTATTGAGTTCTTGGTCCATCATTGACTGAAATATCATCTTTTAGTAGATAACCATCCCCAAAACTCAGAGTAGATATAAGCATTCTTCCAAGATGCACATACAAAATAACTGTATGAGGCAGATATTCCTTGCTTTGTGTTTAACTAAACCTCATGATGTGTATGTGTATCAAAACATGATGCTGTCACCTTCATATCACTTTCATCTGTCAATTATATCTCCATGCCGCTAGGGAAAAGAAGCAAAAGGTTGGTTTTCCTAAGTTCTCTGTGAAATATTTAAGAAGTGGCGGAATTCAGTTTTGTTTTGTTTTGTTTTGTTTTGTTTTGTTTTTTGCAAATTTGCTAGTCATTGTAGTCATAACAAATAATCATAAATTTGGCTGCATAAAATAACACATTTTTATTAACTCACCAATCTGAAGCCCGCAAGTCCACTCTGAGTGTCACTGGACTAAAGTCAAGGTGATCTGTTTCCTTGCTCAATGCAATTTCTTGGGGTTGCCCACATTTCTTGGCTTGTGGCCTGCTATGGTCTGAGTGTTTGTCCCCAAAAAATTACATGTTGAAACTTGATCCTGAACGTTATGTGTGAATGGAATCTGGAAAAGGATATTAGGAGTAGCTGAAATTGTGAAGATGGGACCTCATGATTGCATTAACAGCTTTATAAAAAGAGGTAGAAGGACACAAGTAAGCAAGCTAGCTGTTTCACCATGTGACGCCCTGCACCATAGGACTCTATAGAGAACTCCACCAGCAAGAAGACTCTTGCTAGATGCTGAGCAGGTGCTAGTTCTGTGCTCTTAGATTTTACAGAACAAAAGCTGCACACCTCTGTTCTTTATAAATTGCCTAGTCTAAGGTATACTATCATAGCAACAGAAAACTGACTGAGATTTAGCCCTTTGGTCATTTTGAAAGCAAAAAGTACCAGGTCAAGTCCTTTTTGCATTTCTACTTCTTTTATTTTCTCAATCTGCTTCCTTTTTAATATTTAAAGACCCTTGGGATTACATAGGGTCCACCTGAATAATCCAAGATAAAGTCTGCTTTTCAAGGTCTGCTGCTTTGCAACTTTAATTCCATCACCAATGTTCCCCACGTAAACTAACATAATCACAGGCTCTAGAGGTTGGGATGTGAATTCTCTGGGACACTGTTAAGCTGCAGATCACACCTGCCACATCTTCCTGGAGCATGTGGTGGGAGCTCCCAGTTTCTGGAAAATCAAAGCATTTTGCCTTTCTAAGGCTCATGTTTTCTGCTGCAGTTCCTCGGTATTACTGCCAAGGTGTTAAAGGGAGCTGCACGGCAGTGTGCTTTTTGGGAGGAGGTTTAAACCTTCTAAGCCAGCAACGTTTACATGTTTTAAACCATAAGTCAGTCCTGCCAGTTTTGCTGAATAAACAGTTTAGTTCAATATACAAAGCCAGCCTGAAGGTCAGATGGTGACCCCCAAGAAATGTAGCTTATAGGATCTAAATTCTAATTTGTTTGCCAAGGTTAATGTTTTCCAGCCCAGGCAGAATAGATAAAATGACCTCCCAAAGATTCTTGCATATCAGCAGATGTCTTTATTTTTTAACCCAAGGCACTGCTGTATTTTATTTACTGGATTATTTTCTTTTCAACTTGGAATCAATTCACTTTAGTAGTCTCAGTGCCTTCCAGAAGAAAAAAAGATATATAATTTAATATTAAACTACCAGAAAAATTTCCAGCTGTACTAACTTTGGAATGAGATCTTTGAATTCCTTTTTCTTCTTCTCAAGGATTGGTGCTGAGTGAGTTGCAGCTGGACCTACCAAAAGCCTGCCCCCAACTCAGGTGTGGAAAGTTGATAAAGAGACAGGTTTAAAGTTCAGTACTGAAACCCACATATTTAAGTGTGAGCCTAAGTCTCTGTGCACAGAAAGCAGGTCATAGGGTTAAAGGAATCATTCTGCAGAGTGGAAATGAATTATTGTAATGTGTAAGTAAAGTCTTCTCTTGGTATCCACAGAGATAGTTTCCAGGACTCCCCAAATACACCAGAATCTGTGAATTCTCAAGTTATTACACAGAATGATGTATCTGCACAAAATCTACACATATCCTCCTGTGTCCTTGAAACCACATCTACATTACTTAGACTGCTTCATATGTATATGGCAAATGCCATATACAGTGGCACCTTGGTCCATGAATGCTTTTGGTTGCAAACAATTTGGTTTGCAAACAAAAGTGGCAAAATTCTGTTTTTGTTTGCCAATTCTACACCTATGACTGCAGCTATATTGCCTGCACAAACACAAACACAGCCATTTTTCCCAAATCATGTGACAAATCAAGTTCACGAACCAAGGCGCCACTGTAGATCATTGTCATGCTGTTTGGGGGAGGGGTTACAAGGAAAAAAGCCTGCAAGCGTTTGGTACAGAAGCAAATTTATTCCAAGTATTTTTGTTCATCTGTTGGTTGACTCCATGGATGTGAAACTTACAGCTCTGGAGGGCAGCTGTACCTTAAATTTAGCTTTAATTAAAATTGAACTTAAAATTAGAAGCTATGCAGTTGAGAATTTTTGGCAAACGTTTTAAGCAAAAATTAAGATGCTTTTTACTTTGAATAATAAAGCACTGAATTAATAACTTGCACAAATAAGATGAGAGGTATTGTGCATATTTACATGATAATCACCCTAAAAATTAACTTAAATTTCTACTTAGTCCATATCTTATTACCATAAAGGAGAGTTTAAATCTGTTGATGAAAAAGAACAGTCTTTCTGTAATATTGAAATAAATGTTGAGCAAAATATTTGCAAAGTCTTCTGACTTATAACCTTTAATGCACTACGAATGTTTGTATAGGAAAATGTTTGTGTTTATTGCAATAATCATTGGTTCTCTCTAAGTTGGAAGTATTTACCATGAGGATCAATTTACTCAACACTTATTTTGATAATTAATTTGTCAAGCCTGACCTCACTATACTAACTCTAATTAGCTCAACTGATGCAAAAAAATGATATCGATTCCCTAAAACTAGAGATTACCCAAAGCCATCCTAGTAAATGACTTTTATGGCAGTGATTCTCAGATTTAGTTGTATGTTAGAATCACCTGAGGAATATTTAAGAAGCCCAATGTCACATCCCAGAGTTTCTGGGACAGGGCTCAAGAATAGATTTTTTAAAAAATATTTTTAAAATTTTTACTAGCAAGTAAAAATTACTCGTTTTTTGGTTACAGCATAATATTCCAATATATGTATACAATGTGTAATAATCATATTAGGATAACTGACATATCCGCCACCTGAAATATTTATCATTTCTTTGTATTAGGAACATTCAAATTCCTTTCTACTTCATTGTCCTTGAAATATACAGTTGTTAACCACAGTTATGCAACTATGCTATACATTGTGACTTTTCCTATCCATTGATTCTCTTATCCCTGCTAAGTATTCTCTCTCCACGTCCTTCCCTTCTCAGATTCTATCCTATTCTGTCTACTTTATGAGATCAGCTTTTTTAGATTCCGCACGTGAGAAGTTATTTCATTTAGCATAAGGTTCCCCACATTTATCTAGGTCACTGCAAAGAACAGAATGCTGTTCTTGTTATGTTTTTCTGATGTTTCACTATGTCGGATCTTTTTTATTTATCTATTTTTGTTTCTTTGTTTGTTTGTTTGTGACAGTACTAAGGATTGAACCCTGGGTTTTGCACTGAGCTACACACTGGCCCCTTTTTGTGTGTGTTTTTGAGATAGCATCTCAATAAGTTACCAAGTCTTCCAGGTGGTGCTTGAACATGTGATCCTCCTGCCTCATCCTGGTAGAGGGCTATGTTTATAACCAGCATGCCTGGCTTAGAAATTAGTGTTTTTTCTAGCAGCACAACTTGTAACAGCTAAATCTTGCAAACAACCCATAAATAATACCCATCAACTGAGGAATGGATAATACAACAGAGTATTCCTGAGGCATAAAGAAGTATAAATTTGAGACTTTTATAGGTAAATCAATGTAACTAGAGACCATACTCATCTGTGAAATAAATCAGACTCGCATGTGTAAACATTGTATTGTCTCCCTCATGTAAGAAACTGAAAGAGTAAATAAGATCCAAAAGGTACAAAAGATATTGTGAAAGAGAAAGAAACTGCTCAAAAGGAAAGAACAATTGGAGTGGGGAAAAAGAGAAAAGAAGGAAGGGGAAAATATATATATATGCATACACAAGGTAACTAATATAATTGCATTATTGATCTTATTAGTTCAGGAAAAGAAACTATGATAGCTTATATTGTTTGATCTGTTCTGCGTGCCTGTATCTTCTAATCTAAGCAACTATTTTGAAGATAACAATATGCAGTGTTGTGACTATTGTGAATTTCTTATCAGCTTGTTGTGAAATTCTAAATCATTTCTAGTGTTCTGTTATGTTTTATTGTCTTGTTGTCTTTTAATCTTTTTAAACTAAAAAAAAAATTAAAAATCAGTGTCTTTACAGCTCTGCAAGTGATCCCAATGCGCACCTCAGTCTGCGTGTCTGAGGGGCAGAGCTTCTATGAGGGAGTGTGGCTGAAATGCAGAATCCCAGGGCACCCCTCAACTTTACTGAATCAGTATCTGCATTTAGCCAGATCCCCCCAAAACAGTTGAGCACATTAAACTTTGAGAAGTATCACTTTATACCAAGCTTCCACTTTGACAAAAACTGACCAAGATGTGAATGCTACCCTTATTCAGTGATGCAATTTTGGCCAATGCACTTCTCTTTTGGTTGAACCTCAGTCCCTGCATCATTAAATGAGGAGAGTGAGTGAAATCGCATTGAAAAGTTTACACTTTAGATTCCTAGGATCCTATTACATTACTCAGCTGCTCTATGGTCTATGTATGTATGTATGTATGTATGTATGTATGTATGTATGTTTCTCCTTTTTGATATTCAGAACACTAAAATATACCAGCCTATTCACTCTACAGTCAGCAAAACCTAATGAATTGACACCCTTGCTAGTTAGCAAGCATTTACTTTTCATTACAGCTGAGTGTATTTTAGTGTTCATGGGACCACAGGCTGTCTCTGGAATAAGTCTGTGGGATTTTCATCATTATGCGCTTTATTTGCAGGCACACTTTCAAGGAAAAGTGATAACGTTCAAATGCTCTGGCTTGATGAAAGAAATCACTTCCTCCACCAAACTTATTTATACAATTGCTGTCACCCCTCTTCATGTGAGTCTTGCTACTGCAAAAGGAGCCCCCCAAAAGCACCCTAAGACGTTATCTTGGAGAACACAGTCTGCCTTAGGTGGATGAAGGAGAAGTTGCCTCTGTGACCCACCCATTCCCCAGGTGCCACAGGCAATAAACACCACATAGCAGTGACACTCAGGAGGACCCGATGCTTGACTTGGGCTTGCCATTTTCCAACCACGTACCTCGAGGAGTTAGCTGATTATGCCTGTGCCTATTTCTCCCTCTACAGTGAGAAAACTGGAGTAGAGAGAAACCACTTCTAACGTGTTGAGTCTTTATCTGGTCTCCACGGACAGCACACATCTATTACATTCCTTATTCCTGTTTTCAGAACTGGTGGAGAACCAAGCTGGTTTTCTAGGTAGACTTCAGATCTCTTGGTTACTGTCTATGTTTTGCAGAACTTCCTGTCTCCCTCCGAAATCTGACTCCAGCTAGTTTGCAGGAAAGAAAATTACTGGAGAACTTTTTATTGCTCACAATAAGCAAAAGTGTGAAGTGTGAAGCCAAAAGTGTGAAGGAGAGAGGACTCAGAGTGTGGCAGGACCAGGTATGCCTGGAGTGTGGACCATTTTCTCATGCAGTTTACTTGTGCCTTTAGGACCTGCTTGGTTTAATCCCATAAATACCGCTAGATGATGTGTGCTTGTTATTAGGGCAATTACTGCTAGCTACTTTCATAAACAGCTCTGAAATTCAGTAGGCTAACACAGTAAAAATGTATTTCTCACTCACATTCCAGTCTTGTATGGTTGGCTGTCTCTCCTTTAAATAACAGTACAGTGAACCAGGTCTAGTGGCACAGACCTGTAATCTCCCAGCACTGTGGGAGGCTGAGGCAGGACATCAAGTCCAACTTGGGCAACTGTCTCAAAATAAAAAATAAAAAAAATTAAATGGATTAAATTTTAAAAATTAAAATTAAATTAAATTAAAAAATTAAAAATTAAAATTAGAAGGAGCTCAATGCAAAAGCCCTGTGTTCAATTTCCAGTATAATGAGAAAAAAAATACAGTAACCTGAGCCCTATGTGGGGGTCTTTTACTTCTGGTTCCATAGGTAAAAGAAAGGAAATAGTGAATTTTTTTAATTCTGTGGTGTACACCTTGCACCAGTTCACAACATGGCACCGACGTCACTGTAGAAAGCTGTCATGCTTGTTCTTGATACTAAGAATGAAGCAATGGGACAAGAAAACAGCCTGGAAGTCTTGTCTCAGCTGTCCTCAGCAGCCAGGTTCATGGGTAAGTGAATTAGCGAATCCTCAGCTCATGATGGGCAGCTGAGGTCTCATGATTGCTTGAATGAAGCTTCATGAATGAGAATTTAGTGTTCATGGAAGAGCCATTAAAATGATCACATTAGGTGTTGTTCACTTTTGACTTGTGTAACTGGGAAACACCAACATTCAGATGGCAGCAGCACTGTTGTCTAGTGTAATAAGCATCCCTTCTCCCCCTCACCTCTGGAGGTTAAGTGCTCTTGCTGGTCATATATCAATTCAACACTCTGTCACTTCTCCTATTCTTGTTTGAATTCAAAAAGTCCACTTCAATTGTAGCACCCCAGCATCTTCACCCTACTAAATTGCTTTTCAGTACTATTAGAATTTCCTTCACCAGTTAGTGCCTACAATTCTTCATGAAGAGATTTTATTGTGAAGCTTCTTTATTGTGAGCATGTACCTAGAGAATAAATGAACAGTCTCACATGACAAGTGCATTCTAGTGTATCTCTCTGCCAAAGTATTCTCATTTCTTCTTCTACATTTATTATGTAATTTCTGGCATTTTAATTTTCTAAGGTGAGCAAAGTTAGACGCAGATTTCCTCCCAGCTGCTCAAGTTGGTGTGATAAATGTATACTCTCTGGTATGCATATTTGTAAACGCAGCTCAGCCCAACATTATGAACCTACCTTGGTTGACTGCACTTAGAATTTATGTGTTTCATATTTTGTCATTATTAATTAGCAATGTTTTATTGGATATGATGGTTTTCTTGAGATTTTAAAAGATTTAATTGACAAAGATTTAATTACTCCAGGTATACCATATGATGACTTGACAGTATATACGTGTGAATTACCACTGATTTTGGTCTTGGAGTGGACCCCTAGAGACCATCTGGGAATGTACAGCATAGGGAAATTGTCTTCCTGTGGTGACCAGCCATGGGAAATGCCCACTGATCCTGGAGGTTTCCAAAGGGATATCAATGCAGAAAATTCTGAGAACCATTTTCTGACACTCCAGCCTATGGCTGATAAAAATTTAGGCATGGTAAGTGTAAGAACCATATTTCCAGCCCATAGCTTAACCAGAGAATTTAGGCATTTGAGATTACCATTCTTGATGATGATAGAAGTACCTTGAGATCTTTGAATTCTTTGTGCTGTCTACACTGCTCCTAGGCACTTACAAAAACCTATCCTCACAGTCTTTTCCCTAACACTCGAGCCTGAGTAGCTGTCTACAATAACTTTTATGTTGTTTAGAGATATAATGATGTGTGGCAAATTGCACATGTCCAAAGTATGTGATTTAATATGCTTGGATAATGAATACACCTATGAAACCATCAACAATACAAGGATAATGAATGTATCTATCATCCCCCCAAATCTCCACATCTTTTTTGTCATCTCCATCCAAAGTTTCTCAGCCCTAAGTGAGCACTGACATGATTTCCTTCACTGTGTGGATTACTTTGCGTTTCTGAGCCTGTATTCCCTCACTGTCTGTTTTCTCTTGTCTGGAATAATCTTGAGATTACTCTATATTGTTGTAGGCATCAATGCTTCATTCATTTTTTATTATTGATTAGTATTACATGGTGTCAACTTGTTTATCATCTTACTTGCTGATTGCCATCTATTCTATTTCCAGTTCTATGGCTGCTGTGAAGATTTGCTCAAGGTAAATGGAGCCTAGGGAACTGTTATGGTTCAGATTTAAAATGTGCCCCCAAAGTCACATGTGTTCAGAGGTAGTGCTTTCGTAAGTGATTGAATTACGAAGGCTGTACCTTCATGGGTGGGTCCATCCATCACTGAGTTCACAATTTGATGGCATTATTGAAAAGTTATGGAAACAGGAGATGGTGTCTATGTGAAGAAAATGTGTCGTGGGTGTTTGATGTTGGGGACTGTTCTGGTCCCTGACTCCTCCTCTCCCTGGTCCCTTTCTCTCTCTGGCTTCTATGCTCTCTCACTGCTTCCTGGTAATTTTCTTTTTTTCTTTTCTTGTTTCTTTTCTTTTTTTTTTATCGGTACCAGGGATCGAACTCATGACCATCTGCTTGCAAGGCAGGCGTTTATGCTGCTGAGCTAAATCCCCAGCCCCCAAACAGATTTTCTTCACCATGCCTTGCTGCCATGCTATCTCTGAATTACCACTGGCAGCGGTAACCATGGACTGGAACCTCTAGAACTGTGAGCCAAAATAAATCTTTTCTCCTTTGAGCTGATTTTCTCAGATATTGGGCACAGCAATGAAAGCTGACTAAAGCAGGGATATAGGAAAAAGGAACAGAGAAAGGTCGTTGAATGAGTATGAAATTGCAATTAAGTAGAAACAAATTATGTAATTCTATAGTAATGAATTGGTGTGGTTTAACATAACTAGAAGAGGTGATTTTTTAATGTTTAGCTATGAGGAAATGTGTTTGGGATGATGGATGTATTAATCATCCTCATTTGATCATGGTACAATATATATGTGTTTTAACAGTTTGTATCTGATAAATTTGTATAATTATTACATGTCAATCAGAAAACAATGAAACAAAGACTTTTTAGGAACATATGCTTTTCTCTTGGGTAACTTTATTGGAATGGTTTAAGTTTTCAAGGAGCTTCCTGTTTTCCAAAGTGGTTGTTTCATTTTCAGCTCCCTGGCAGAATAAAAGGTTTCAAATACCCCACCAGCCTCAATAGCACTTAATGAGTTCAATAATTAACAACTATAGATTAATAATTCAGGATAAATATCACATTACTCCTTCATACAGGGGTTAGAAAATACAAATCATCCCCCAGTCACTAGTACATATTAATTAGTATTACAAGAAATAAAAAGGATGACAGAGACTGGGTTGATTACGGAGAAAGGAAAGGTTTCAGTGAAAATCATTTTTGATGTCATTTTGCCATGATGTTCTTCATTCTATACCTGTTTTCCAGAGCTCAGCCTTTTAGGAAATCACTCCCTACACTGCACTAGGGAATAGAGTCCTTCTATTTATTATCTACCCTCTCAAACAGTGATATGGATTATGTCTCAGGCTTGTCTTATTGCACACAATTAAAAAAGATAATATTATGTTTTGACACCCATACACACAGTCACGTGGTTACAATAGACAAACTAGTATATCCATCATCTTGCATAGTTATTTTATTTTTGTGGCAAGAGTACCCAAAACCTATCCTTTCAGCAAAAGTTCAGAATGATATGATCTTATTAGCTATAGTCTTCATGTTGCGTACATTAACTTTCTAGGCTTGTTCATCTTACATATCTTCAGAGCATCTTTAAAGATTAAAATTAGCATTAGCAACCACATCGCCACCAAATCAATGGAAACGGCTTTCTCCCCCAGATTTATATTCAAAACCCTTTGATTTCAGTATGTTCTCTAAGTCTTGTGCTTCTGAGTATTTCAGTACTGAAATTAGCATAGCTTTTGTCTCGTGGGTTTTTACAAGCAAGGCTCTTTTCTACCCTGTGGTACATAATCCATTGTCAGTGCCTCTTAATGCAGAATTTCTTAGGATAAATAAGCCTGCCTCTCAAGAAAGGACCACCCTGCTTCCACACTTTTTTTCTTACTACAAAATGCCTCTCCATAGAGCCTTTAATTTTAGCTGAAGTTGATATGTCTGAAATGTGAACCACTGGGGATCCAGTGAATGGCATCTCTCTGTCTTTGGACTCCTTAATAAAAAGAAAAAAGAAAAAAAAAATCTGGTTCTTGAATAGCATTTCTTTGTCTTGCAAAAATGAAGAGTTTTTTTCCATATGCTTTCCATCAACTTTTAAGGCTCTGTTTAGTGTCTAATAATGTATATTTCTTCAATTACCCACCCTCTCCAAAAAAGCAGTGATAGGATGGACTTAGTTTAATGAATTCAAATGCCTTCTACCTTTCTTCTCTACCTTTGCTTTCCTTTCTAGACATTTTAAAGTGTGTTTAATTAATATGCAGTTAAAATGACATTTACAAGAAGGGTTTATACATTTTATGAACTTCTTTAAATTTGTGCATAGATTTGTGTAATCAACACTATAGACAAGATACAAAACAGTTCCATCTCCCAAAACCTACATTACATGGCCTTTTGTAATCTCATCTACCTGTAGCAATTACCCCAACAAATGACTTGTTGCTATAGTTTTCCCTTTGTCAGAATGCCACCTATATGAAATTGCACCACACGGGACACTTGAGACTGGCCTCTTTTACTCAGCATAATGTTGCTGAGATTTATTGCATGTATCAATAACTTGTTGCACGTATAAATAATTCTCATTATTTCAATGAGCAGTCACTACACATTGTATGGCTACATTACAGTTTGTTTACCCCGAGCCAGTGAAGCTTATTTGGGTTGCTAGTTTCAGGTAATTTCCAATGACTGCTATAAGCATCAGGGTATAGGTTTGTGTGCAAGTGTGTATTTTTATTTCTTCAGGGTAAATACCTACATTGGGACATGTCAGGTGTCTGTCTCCACTTACAAGTTGTGATAAAAACAAAAACTCTGGTGAATGTTTAACTTTTTTAAAAACAGTACTTGCAGCAAAAGACATGTTATCAGTCACCCCCTCAAAATCCTCCCTCTCAGTTTAAACATACTCATCCCATTGTTTTGCCACTTTCTGAAGCAGTTCTGGAAATCCTCTTTCTTGTGTGTCTTCGGTTCTTTTTTTTTTTTTCAGAGATAGTAAAATCCAACAGAACAAAGCCAATCAAAACAAAGCAGAAAAACTGGTACAGAACTTCAAAGGAGGATACTAGGAAAACAACAATAGTTACCATAGAGTATCTTGTTATCTTCACAATTGTTGTCCATTCCATCAGGCATAGCAAAATCAAATCAAAAACAAAACAAAATAAAACCAATCAAAGTAGAATACTGAATAAAGCAAGACAATCAGGACAAAGCAAAACAGTGAGAACAATATTGGACTTCAAAGACAAGACAGAAGGAAATCCCCCATATTTGCTATATTGCATACTGTCATCCTCCCAAGAGATGCTCAGACCACTGGCCCCAGACCTGCAAAATCAGCCAAAAAATACAAGCATTTAGTTGCTTTATGTATCTCAGTTGCTATCAACTCAGCCTGTCCTCTGGACCAACCTGTTGCTTATGGGGAAGGAGAGGTTGATTCTCAGCCTGTGCACTGGTGGGCTCACAAGAAGTGCTGACTTTTCTCTTCCTTGGAGCCCTGCAGCAAGTGTCTTTAATTGTACTGCCTCAATATCCTGATTTGATTCAAAATGTTTACCTTTTATAGTGTTTTGACTTTGGAGAACAGTCAGAAATCACACAGTGTCAGATCCAGAAAAGAAAGTAGATGAGATCATACAGCAAAATGCCCCTCCCACCAACCAGTATACTACAGTTTTTTTGGGGGGGGGTTGATTTATTGATTTATTTATTTATTGTCTTTTTGAGACAGGGTCTCACTATACAGTTCAGGCTGGCCTTGAACTCACTTTGTAATCCAGGATGGTCTCAAACTTGCAACAATCCTCCTGCCTCAGCCTCCCAAGTGCTGGGATTAGAGGCATGTGACACCATGCCTAGCTATACTAGTTTGTTACTTACCCATGTAATAGTTCCTATTGCAGATTCAGTTGCTCCTGTCTCTTAGGTAATGGCTGGTCATATGATACACATTATATAAGCCAATCCCCAATTGACAATCCATTGTGCCTAAGTATTTCCTGATGCAAGGTAAATCCTAGGCCACCAGAGATCAGAGCCTGATATTTTGGGAGTAATCCCAATTAGTGCCTGTCCATGTAAACAAATCTGCCTCCAAGTCCTTGGTGTTGTTTCAGTGTTTCTGTTTGCTGTTGCAACTGCTGCATTGGCTGGGAAGCCTGACCATGCTGACCTCTTTGGTCACCAGTCATGACCCTCATGGAGGAGCAAGGACCTCTCCAGGTTCCCATGAGAAATTGCACCCTTAGGATTTCTCAAGTCCCTTCAGAGGTCTGGAGGAGGGTTCCTGGCTCCCCACTTGCACAGCTCACACCAGAGCCCAAAGGGAGGAGAGTACAATCTGTCTATCTGCTTGCCTGTCTGTCTGCCTGTCTGTCTGATTCCAGTAAGGCCCCTGGGGGTACCCCAGTTAGTCAATCTGTCAGTCCTGCTTCATTCAAGTGGAAGAGCTTGATCAGCTCTTGTTAGTTAAGGCCACCCTCAAAGGAAGGGGGCATTGGAATGTTTAAGCACTGAGTGCCTGCTGAATGAACATGTGAGTGAGTGAAACAGGCAATATAAGCAATAAGCTGTTCCATTTATGCACCAAGACTGGGAAGTACTGGTTTCAGTGACTGATTGGACCCTCATCTGCAGTTCTGTGACAATCAACATACAGCATAATGGAGGCCTCACACCCTCCTTAGCTAAGTTGTGCCTAAATCACCACAAGGGGCATGACAGGAAGGCATCTGAATGGTCTCTCTCTAAGGAGCACTCACCTTTTGTCTGTTGTGCCATCATTCAAGGGTACACTAGGGTACACTACATACACCATAGGGAGATACAATGGGAAGTAATTTGTTAAAACCCACAGTCCCTGATTGTAGGAAAAGGGGCTTTTATAGAGTTAAAAGTAAAACCAAACCACTCCTTACATATCAAGGAAAAAGAAAACCATTCTTCCTGAAAATTCCACCTCCTCAGCTACCAAAGTTTCTGCCAACACCTATATATAGCTTCACTCCCCCACTTCAACCTCATCTACTTCCAGTCTGCTGAACTGATTCCAGCTATCCATTGCTTTCATTTGACCACAGAGGCCCTCCCTCCAGAGTCTTCTGCTTATACACATATCCTGGTCAGATGGTATCATCTAACACCCACCCAAGATGATTGTCAACAATTTCTTCTGAATTCCATATATTGACTGAAAAGACATTCAACTGTAAGGCTTGACAAATATGTTGCACCCAGTTCAGCCTAAATAGATAGGACAGACCAAGATCTATCAATGGGCCCCTAGAACCCCACAGTCATTGCAAAAGTCTGGAGCAGACCTGTGACTTTCCTGTTGACAATGGAACAGAACTCTTTATCTTCAAAATTCCCCCAGTCAAAAAGTTACCATCACTGGGACTCTTGCTTTTTGCCCATTCTGCCAGGCACAAACTTACAGCGTGGGAGGACTTCTCCTTCACACAAAATCAGTCAGCTTCACTTTTTTTTAACTCTATATATTCAGTTTTGACTGTTCCCCCAAGAGAAAAATGATGCCTGCATCCGCTGGAGAGAGATAACTGCAATCCTAAAGTTATGAAAACTCTCCTTCCAGAGGTATAAACTAAAGACTTGCCTCTGGGCCTGGACACCCACCATGCCACCTCACTGTGACCCCTGTGGCTACCAGATGTCACAAAAAGCACAAACAGGCATCCAGTCAGACATCATCCTGCCAGATCATCCTTGGGCAAGATCTCCGTACTGTCAACAATGCAAAAAAGATGCCTTCCTCTATTTGTGAGTTGTTCCCATAAACCCTTTCATCTGGGAAAATTCTGAAATAAAAGGTCAGCTCACTTGGACTCAGTTGCCATAAGGAGTTAACTCTCTCTCTCACCTTGGCTCTGCACCTGGGTCCTGCATGACAAGAAGGCCATCCTATTTGTCAAAACAAACCTACAAGGCCATCTGAGAGGCTTTCAGATTCAACCCAAGCCAGAGAAAACTTTATCCTGTTCTACCCAAGCACCCTGAATCCAATCTGCATCCTCTTTACATTCATCAACCCCAAGCTGCTCAGCAACCATGATGCCACCACCACCAGTTCTGTCTCCTGCACCATGGCCTCCTGCTGTACTATCAGCAACTACTTCTGACTCTGTTTAATCCTAAAGTAAGCCACTGTATTTTAGATGGGGCCCAAGCCGAATTAAAGTCATAAGTCCCTGCCATTCCTGATGCTTGGGTAAACACAGTTGTCCTCTGAGCATATCCAAACTGGGGCTATAATGTGACAAAGGGCCATGAAACCTTAGATCATTATTGCACTGCTCTCCTGGGAGACCTCCAAGAGGGAAGCAAGAAACCAATAAACATGTCTAAATTTACTGCAGTTACCCACTGGAGCCCCCATTGAACAGAAATTCTTCCAAAACAGATCCTGTGAGATGGATGGGCACTTTTTCAAACATGAATTCGTGGACATGCTTGAGTGCCCTATACCTCTCCTGGGACATGACCAGCCCCCTTCACACTTGCATCCACTGTTCTGTACTTGATATTAACACTGACTATACATACCCTGGGAGGAAGAGTAACACCTACATCAGCCTGAAATGCTAATAACCCATAACTCTGAAATTTTGAGACTCATTTCCAGAAGTATAGAGAAAGGACTCAACTCTGGGGCTTGCTATCAATCATGCTCCTTTGGGGATCGAGGTTTGTACCAAGACAGACCCCATCTGCATCAAACAGTACTCCTCTCCTGCCTGTAAAATCAGCTTTGCCAAGCTGCCAAAGCTACCATGATTGCCCTCAGTATATGTTGCCTGCACAAAATCTCTGCTACAATATCTCACAGAAACTGGTTATAAGAAAGAAAATTCATAAATTTCTTGGAGTTGCTGGCTTCTATATGCTTACTCAGCCTGTCAGTCTGTGTGAGTACCCAGTGGCCTTAAGGACTGCCTGCCCCCTTTGCCTCTGACCTCCAATGGCCACTGTCCTTCTGATCAAGAAAACTGACAAGTTCAACTTAGACCAAGACCTAAATGTCCAGGTTCTACATGCTGTACTGGGATGAATTGTTCTAAAAACAGATGCTGACTACTGCTAGTTTATGGATGGAAGTAGCTCTGTTAGAAATAAAGTCTGACATGCCAGACATGCTATGGTCACCTTGGACAAACTATTTTGGCCAAAACTCTCCTGCAGGGATGAGCTGCACAGCAAACTTCTGTTTTGAAACCCGCCACCAACAATGCAAAATAATCCCATCCAGAGACCTAGGCCCCCTCTGGGAATCCAGTTGACTGAAGCATCAACCTCAGTCAGCAAAACATTACCTGTTATTCCCAGAAGATCAGAACCAGACCTGCCCCCAGCATTTGTTCTGCAAACTCAAGCTGCAGCACTGACACCAGCACCCTTGCAGCAAGCTCAGGCTTCAGCATCTGTGTCACTGACTCTGACCTCATGCATTATAGTGGACTCTTCCCATTTAAAGAGACATGGATAAATTACACAGAAATAATACATAACCCTACATAAACAGCTTGGAACCAGTTAAAAGACTAGCTGTATGTGTAGACATTCCTGCACGCATGTAGAACCCAGATACATATTAACTACCTCTACAAGTTTCAGAAATCCAGCCTTAGATCTGCTGAAAAATTTACCTGGACAGCTCCTCTGAGCTCACTCTGAAGAGATAATGCACACTGACCAGTCTGTGCACTACTGAAGCCTGAGGACACGTTCCCAGAATTACTCCACACCTACTTTGCTTGATTTTTGTGTCTCTTCAGATTGTTTATCCCAGTTCTTATTTCCCTGCTTCCTGCGAGCTGTATTTTGTTTTGCTTTGTGCTTCTGTTTTTCATTTTTGTTTTCCTTCAACTGTATGAATGGCTGCCCCCAAGAGACTAAAACAATCAGTCAAACACTTGACCAAGATTTGATGAGCATCCAAGACACAATGGACACTCCGCTAGATCAGATCAGCTCCCTCGCTGCCTTGCCAGTGTAACGCTACAGAACAGACAGGCCTAAATTATAGCTGGGCCTCGTCTCTGAATATCACACATAATATGCCCAGCAAAAGTTTACCAGGTAAACTAAAAGAGGGAGGAGGGGGGAATGTAGCCGAAGATGCTCCCCCACCCAGTACACTTCAGTTTTTTAGGTGCCCAGGTAATACTTCCTGTTCCAGATCCAGTTGCTCCTGTGTCTCGGGAATGGCTGGTCAGTGTGATGCACAGCTGGTCACTATGACACAGATTCTATAAACCAACCTTGAGCTGACAGACCATTCTGCCTCTGTACTTCTTTCTTGCCTTTCCAGCATAAGCCCTAGGCCACCAGAGATCAAGACCTGATGTTTTGGGAGTGATTTCAGTTAGTGCCCATCAGTGTAAATAAATCTGCCTCCAAATCCTGGGCATCATTTGAGTGTTTCTGCTTGCCATTGAAGTCACATAGTCATGTTATTATTTGACAAAAATTTCCATAAAGAGTTGACCAAGGAGGAATGAAACTATAAAATAAAAGAGTGAACACTTAAAAATTCATTACTATAAAAGATGTGTTGCTGTTAATGCCACTCAAAATATTCAAAATAAATTTCCCTGCAGTCAGGTATATCCTATCGTTCTTAGCAATGTGTCTTTACCTGTAATAATTGTTTTTTTAATTTAAACTCCCACCACAGTTTTCAACCATCCTTTATTATCTAGTTTATGTTTGTTATGTTCTTAGAATTAGTGTAGTTTTCAACACACCTAACTATATAATTTTTGGTAACTTTGAAGTAATAGTGTTTAAAGTTTTTTGTTCTGTTAGGATACAGAAACACAACTGAAGGGCCTGGGATTTAGCTCAGTGGCTCAAGTGCCTGCCTGGCAAGTGCAAGGTTGTGAGTTTGATCCCTGGTACAAAGAAAAAAAAATGGACTGAACTTTGTTCCTTGCATTTGAAACACTTATTAAAATCATTAATTCTAACACATTTTCTTTAGTTAGTTCACTCATCCACTCATTTTCAGACAGTCTTGCTATATAGTTTAGGCTGGCACCAAACTCTTGGCAGCCCTCTGGCCTCAGCTTCCCACATTTTGGAATTATAGGGATGTGACATCATGCTTGCCTCCGTAACACATTTTTAATAGAGTTCTCAGGATATTCTTATAGATAATTAGGTTAGCTGCTATTCAAGGCAATTTTATTGCTTCCTTTCCAATTGGTATATACTTTCCTTGCTTTATTACACTGGCTAGGGTTTCCAGTATGATGCTGAATAAGACTAGTGATGGACAGCAACCTTGGTTTTTCAAGAATTTAGGAAAACAGACTTTTGTCTTATAATGGTTGATACATTGTATCAGTTTGAGAAGTCTAGAAACTTAACTAAGTAACTCAGCAGTTCTCCATCCTAATGTGTAGAAGCCATGCCCTTACCACTCTAGGACATTGCTCACTGTGGTAACTTGAGAAGTGACCGCAGGGGTCAGGATCCTCACTTTGTAAACATCCTGAGTCTGTGCAAAAGGAGGGTCCTGAGACAGTGTCAGTGCTACACCACCCCAGGGTAGGTAGCCTGCATACAATGTAAGGGAGGAAAAGAAGCTTGTTGTCCCAATTTGGTCTTGTTGCTTTTGCTGTCTTTTGCCACTTTGAAGTATTGCCCCTGAGCCAAGCCACCCTGCCTTGCAGCAGGGCTCAGACCTCCATAAACTGTGAGCTAAATAAAGCTTTCTTTCCTTAATTCTGAGCAATGAATATTTTGTCTCAGCAATGAGAGAAAAGTAGTGAAGACAAGTCTTTTATTCCTAAATATGATATTAGCCAGAAAGTTCTGTGTAATGTCTTTCAACTGATTAAGGAAGTTTTCTTCTAAACTCAAGTTGTTCAACTTTTGTCATAAATGGGCATTAAATGTTTCTACTGTTTGTTCTGTATTTATTGATATGATTACATAGTTTTTCTTTTGGTCTGTCAATTTGATAGAGCAGCTCTACTGGCTGTATAACATTAAACATACTTTACTTGTAGAGGATAAACCCCATTTAGTTGTGTCATTTTACTCTTTATATATAAGGTTAAAATGTTTTAGTCCATTTTGCATGCTATAAAAAATACCTAAGGTTGTGTAATTTATTTTAGGTCACAGTACTGGAGGTCTAAGAGCATAGCACCCATATCTGCTTGACTTCCGGCGATAACCTTGTGTACATCATATCATGGTAGAGAAGAAAAGAAAAACAGATCCATGTGAAAGGGACACGAGCGATAGAAACCAAGTTCTTGAGCACTAACATCGTCACTTGAGAAAGACGTTAATCAATCCTTTCTTGAGGGTGAACGAATCCTGTGGTCTAGGTACTTCCTGACTCCCCTGCTTTCAACACCATTACTTTGGGGAACAAGTCCATAAACATATATTTGAGTGAAAAAAAATGAAAATAAATTTGGGTGGAGAAAATCTCTATTCAAGCCAGTGCTAGAGTTAATTATTTTTGGTGTCATACTTATAAGCATATGAATCTCTAGGCTTCTCATTCTGCCTTTTTCTGATTTTGTGCTAAAATACTGCTGGCTTTATGGAATTGTTCACACCTCTTCTACTGTTAGAAATGAATATGGAGAATGAGAGTTATTTCTTTTTTAGGTGTTTGGCAGAATTTTCAAGTTGGAAGGCTTTATGTTTTGTGTTGCTTTACAATGAATTCAGTATCTTTAAAAGATATAAGAAAATCAGGTTATATTTTTCTTCTTGAAAGAGAATTTTAGTTTGTGGCTTTCAAGTAACTTTTCATATTGTCTAGGTTTCAGCATTACATATCTAAAACTGTCATAATAAAACTGTTCATAGTACCCCATTACTGTCCTTGACTGTTTCTGGGGTCCAACAGAAGCGATATTCCCTCTTTCAAGCCTGCTGTCTTCTCTGCTTTTTTCCTTTGTCAGACCAGCTTTTTATTGATCCTTTAAAGGGCAAGCTCTGGGTTTTATTGAGTCCAATCACAACCTTATGAGATTGCTCACTTGAGCTCTCTGATTTCTGCAGTCTGGTAGAAACTTTCTGACTCCCTGAGGCTTCACTTTCTAATGCTCAGGTCAAGAGCTAGAGATTTATTTGCTTTTCCTCTGACATCTACTTCCTGCAACTATGTCTACATCTGGAGCCACACAGCAGCAGGATGGAAGACAAAATAATAATAATCATAATAAAAGCAGGAGAGATTTGTGCTCACATGTGAAGCTCTGCTGGCTCCGGGCAGAAGCATTTCCAGCTCGGAAACCGCCACCTGGTTCCCTTTGCAGCATATTCCTGAAGCCACTGCTGAAGTGTGATCCAGTCATGGCTGGGTGGGAGAATCAAGACAGAAAAAGGCAGCAAATCATCAGGCACCCCCCTTCGTGCTCGTCCAACTAGAAAGAAAGAGAACGGCTTCTCTCACCCAGGTGTGCTCTTTGGGGGTCAGAGTTGGCCCTGAGGCCAGTTTTCCTTCTTATCTATGAGCTACCATTTTTTTCAGGTTTCTGATAGCTGCTCCAAGTGTTCTGCCTAGGGTTTGAACTTAGGCTCAATAGTAGAAACAGAGTGGAATATTTTCTTGACTTTGCCTGGAATTGGAATTCTCTCAACATTTATCTTACTAACTTATTTCTCTAGAATTTTCTGATGGGTGTTTGCATATGGGTGGTTCTCACCAAAACTCATGCAAAAATATGATTCCCGTTGTAATGATGTGGAGAGGATGGAAACTGTAAGAAATAATTAGATCATGAGAGTTCCCCTTTATGCCTGAACTAATGTCTCTGGAGAAACTGTGTTGGGTGTCTTGAGACTGAATTAGGTTGCAGAGGAATGAGTTGGTTTCCTGGGAACTGTACTAGTTACTGAAAGAGTTTTGCCCTACAATAAATTACTATATGGTCATGGCAGTGGTTTAACATTCATGGCGGTGGTTTAACCCTGGCAGAAGGCCAAAGCCGGAACGCCTACCACTTCTTGCTTCTTCCTCAGCCCTAACTGCAACTCTCCTTCCTGTTTGTGCATGCAGAGGGTTCCAACCAGCTCCTGGCCTGTCACCGAGGCCTGCCCTAAGTGCCACCCCGGCCAGAGAAGGCCAGGGCTTCTAGAGCCATGGAGTTCTCTCCATGTCCTCAGAATAAAGGCTACTTTTATATTATATTTTTCTCTCTTATTGTGCAGAAAACCTAATAGTTACTAAGAAAGCAGACTGTTGCACAGCAAGGTCACCCTGGTGTTTTGCCCCTTCTGAACATGCCTGCTCACCACTTTTGTGTAGCTCCCAACCATATGAAGTCACCATCAACCATGAGCCCTCTATACCATGCTCTCAGAACTTCAGAAACTATCACCTAAATATACCTCTTTTTATACTTTTTCCAGCCTTGTGTATTTTTCCTAAAGCAGCAGAAAATGGGCAGCAACAATTTGCCTGAGCGAGAGAAGTAGAGATAGTTCAACAAACACTGGATTCCCTTCCCCCCAAAGATCAACTTTGAAACATGATAAGCCCTTCCACACTGAGAAGTCTATCTTGTCAAATACTATTCAGAATACCTAGAGAAAAGCAAAATAGTTTAGGGCTAAATCAACCACTAGTTTAGAGCTAAATCAACAGTTTAAAGTTCATTCTGTGAAAAATAATATCACCAGATAGTTCTACCTCCTCAGGTTCTCCAATGATTTAACCCCTGTCTAAGCTTTGTTTGCAGTAACCCAAAGCCAGGTTACATCACCATGTTCACAATGGCATTTGTGCACCAGATTTATGAAAGCCTGAGAAGTCGGCATTTCTGAAGTGCAGCCCTAACTTGGTTACATCGGTCACTTTCCTCTAGGGACAGCCTGCAGAGATGTGCATAGATCAGCTGTCCACACATTCACCCTGTGTGCTCAAGTCTGAGGTATAAAACTCTCAACCCTTGCCAAGTTATGATCCTTACCCTCATTTTTCATGTTTTATTTTGGTTCCAGTCTGACCCTATTTACCTCACAAATTTCTATGAATTAAGATATTAGGGTGTGTGGTGTTTTTTGCTTTGTTTTGTTTTGATCTTTGGTACCAGGGATTGAACTCAAGACCTCATGCTTACCAGGAAGGCGCTTATCTGAGCTAAATCTCCAGCCACTAGGTTTGTTTGTTTGTTTGTTTGTTTGTTTGTTTTGAGAAGCCCATAAACCATTTATTTTCTTTTCTAATCCAAATTTTGGAGCCAATGGAGAATAAAGACCAAGAATCAAGGAACTGTAGGTAAAGGTATCTTTTGCTATTACTGATAAAGCTAGTATGGCTAGTAAGATAAACCAATTAATTGTAGATCTTAAGGTAAATGGTACTGCTAACACTCTGTGCCTGCACCTGCCATACTTACCCACAAAATCTCAGACTCAGTTGGGCAAGGATAACATGCTTCCTGGCTCTCACTCTGTGCAGAAGAGAAGGAAAGTCAGTCATGCTCCAAAAATCACCATTCAGATGCCTGTGTGTGTGTGTGTGTGTGTGGTAATGGGTATTAGAAAGGTAGGAAGTACACAGTTAAAAATATTAAGCCAATGGCAGCTTCTGTCACATATATAGTTTTGTGTCTTGCATGGGCTTCCAGAACAGATAGCCACAAACTAAACAAAATAGCATAAACCTTCAAAAAAAAAAAACAAGGTCAATTGTTTACTCCAAGGAGCAATAGAGAATAGAGTGCTCTTAGAAGGATGTCTCCTCTATTCCAAGTGCACACTTTTCATAAAGTATTCTCTGTGTCTTTGTTATCAGCATAGCTCAACTTCTGTTCTGAACAGCTGCCAGACCCTGTGGGTGGTGATACACAGTCCAATGAGAGGGAAAGTTAGCAGTGAGAATCCTAGAGCTCCTTACAATAAAAATAGAGAGTTCTTAAGATAAAACCTCCCTGAGGTGTAATATGAATCACACAAGGCTCTAGCATTAAAATAAAGTTAGCAGTGGAGGGGACAAAGCCTTTCAACGTTTTCCTCTTCCATCCACTTCTAGGAAGATGACATTATCTTAAGCCTAGATGGTTCTGAATGGCCAAACATCTGCATAATAGCTTCTTTTAGTCCTTCTTTTAGTCCTTTTATTACATTGAATAATTGTCTCTATTATCGACTGCATTCCCAAGATAAGCCTTTGTGCCAGGGATTTTAAAATTTCATTTAACTTTGAGAAGTCACAGGACCAACTTCACCTACAATTTTATTCCTTGTCAGGATAGAGGCAAAGTTCTCTGACCAGGATCACAAAATAAAATTCTCTGATGATTGCACTATAGATTGATGGGGTATAAAGTGAATTAAATTTATATTACTGTTGGTATTAAGAAGACTATAGAAGTTTCTCCTGAAGTAAGCTTGAATAGGAGATTGTTTTACTCTTAATAATTAATACTAAGATTTAGAAGACTGATGGGCTTTTTCTTAAAGATCTAAGAATATTTGATCCTCTCTCCTGTGCTGCCCTTCATATCTGGCTCCAAGAGAGCTAGTCAAGAAGCAAAGTTTACAAGACAGATTGCTGTCAAGAGTTGTAGAACAATTTCCTGCTAAAGAAATTATAAAAGATATAAACAACACTTTTAATAATATACTAGTATGGAACAATATAGTGAAGAATTTCCTGATTGTCCCAGTTGGCTTGGGCTACTATAAAAAAATTACTATTGGCTAGATGGCTTAAATAATAACCATTTCTTATAGTTTGGAACGCTGAGGAATTCAAAACCAAGGCACTGGCAATCCAATGTCTCCTGAAGGTTCTATTCCAGGCTTGCAAATGGCTGTCTTCTTGTATCTCTCACAGGATTAAGAACAGAGAAAGAGAGAGAGAGAGAGAGAGACTCATACTGAATGGTGGGTCCCACCATTCAAACTCTTGTGTAAGATGAGAAAAGAATGGAAAGTTCATGTCCAATAGTAAAAGTAAAAGCAGCAGCAATTGCTGAAGATAATAGGAAGGTGTGCTCAAGGAAGGTCCATGACAATAAACAAGAATAGGACACAAACAAAAAAGTGCTCTCAGGGCAACACAGAAATAAAAAGCACATGGATAATTCAGGCTTTTGGATTTTAAAAGAAGTGTGTATCAGTCTGGGGACCCCTCAGTGGATTTCTTTATAAGGCTGACAGGAATGATTGACAGGGTGCTTGTTATTGAGTTATGGTTTTTCTCCAGCCAGAAGAGGAGGTAAGACCCTTTGGGTACATATTTTGTTTGTTTCCTTCTCTCTAAAATGCTTCAAAGTTCTTTTTCTTCTTTCCTTTTCTTTCTCTCCCAGGCAAAGGAATTCAAGAGACTCTTCTGCTGGCACCAGAAAGTGTTTCCTGCTTTTCTCCCCATGGTGGGGCAGAGGAGGGTGATCTCTGTTTTTCTTCCAACCATAGAAGATCTACAGGTCTTCTTGAAGTTTATTTCCCTTTTTCTTTCTCTTCTGTCCCTACCCCATTTTTGGTTACTCCACTAGGGTAATTTGATTACTCTCAATTACAAAACAAATCATTTAGGTTCTATATGTGCAAATTGCAGTTTAGTAAAGTGGTACCTCAGGTCACAAATAATTTTGTTTATGAATAATTTAGTTCACAAAAAAAAGCATTTGGCAATTTTTTCTTTTCAAACTCTGCATCAGGAGACAAACATGACCATTACTATCTTGCACACACAAACACAAATGTGACCATCTTTTCCAAAACTGTATAACAGATTAAGTTCATGAATCCAGCTACCACTGTACTTCATTCTGTTTTGACTTACTTCTCTGGAAAATCTCCTTTAGTTCCATAACCATAGCTGGAGTTGAGGAGACCTCTATTTGGAGATTCTTTACTCCTGCTCTGACATGTTACTTCAAAGACCAAATATTTAAATATGAGTTTTCAATTGCCCCATGGTGCCCTACTCCCTTGCTAGGCTAGGGGGAAATTCTCAAATTCTGACAAATGTCAAAGTGGATTTTACCTCTTGGGACTATATCAGGTCTCCCTGACTAACTAGCTAACAGGTGTATCCTGCTTGATGGTACAATGGAGCATCTGACTTAAGAAAACTCTTACTCCTCTACATATCAGAAAAGAGAGGAATTACTTTGGGTGTTTTGTACCAAAGGCCAGGACAAGATATCTGTCTAGTGACACACTTTTCAAAATGTTAGATGAAGTATCCTCTGGATGGCCACCCTGCCCAAGAAGAGTAGCAGCTACAGCTATGCTAATGAAGGAACCTGCAAAATTCAGTTTAAAACAGAAACTAAAAGTCCTGACTCTGCATCAAGTCAGAGAAATTTTTGAGACCGAAGATCACTTGTGTTTAACAGGAGAATGGCTTGCCAAGTATTGGGCCATGCTTCTAGACAAACCTTGGATTATTATAGAAATTTGCACTATTCTTAATCCTTTCTCTCTGAGGCCTACAGGCCCAGAAGTCAGCCATTCTTGTGAGCTGGCATATTCGGGCAATATACATGAGCAGATTGCTATATGCCCATACAGAAATCTGGAAAGAAGCAGCTTGCTAACTAATAAGCAATCACCTATAAAGTACAAGCAGGAAATTCTAAAACTCCTAGAGGCAGTCCATCTTTCCAACCAAGTCTCAATCATACACTGTAAGGGACATCAAGGAAATATGTCTAAAGTTTCTTTGGGAAATAAAAAAAAACTGATAGGGCGGAAAGAAGAGGAGTCTGACAGCTCCTCAAGACCCTGGCATTATTCACAGTCCCTGAGAAATCATTCTAACACTTCCTTGAAGGATGCAATGACAAGACATAAAAATACTGAATGGGAAATGGTCACTGTGATTTTCAAAGCCCTAAGAAGAAAGCTTTTTCTGAGGACTTACATAAGACATGAGGTTCTTCTTCAGAAATCATAACTCCAGTATTTCTCTGGATGCAGACAAGTAGAGTCACTAATATCCCTAATTCACAACAGCTTAAATGGGGGCCTGTAATGAGGTTCCAATTTTTATTTAGATCCATTATGTGGGTAACATTACTAAGTCTATGGCTTTCAGGTGCTCAGTAATTTATATAACTTCAATTTGTCCTCCATAAGAAACACAGAAATCGGACCTGTTCTTTGTATTCTACATCCCCAACACAATAGAAAAGTTACTTTCTTTATTCCACAGTCACTAACTCTTCATATTGTCTTCTAACAGTGTTTCTCTTCAACATAGCTAGTGAACCATAGCACCCCAGGCTGGTGAAGGGCACATAATCCCTAGAACGTAGAGTCTACAGCCAGAAGAAGCTATCACAGACAGAGGCCACCACTGTCTCAAACCACAAAAAGAATCATGGGGATATGTGTGACTCAAGGGGAAATGAAACAGGAAATCAGGGCATGTGAAAGCTAGCTGGGGATGTAGTTGTGCCCTGCTCATTACAAAATCCTGGGACACGTGTGCAGTAGAGTGCCCAAAGCCCTGCACATGGACATCTGCTGAGAATTCAAACATGTTTTTGATAGGATAGCCTGGATTTGCCATCAGCCTGAGGAGTGGGTAATACAAAAGGGACAGTCCGCATGGAGTTTGTGCCACTGTTGTTCTTGCATGGTGGCTCCCCTCATGCTATAAGGACTACTTTTGTCCTACTCAGTCCAAACTCATTCTGCAGAGCCTGTTTCTTTTCCTATCTTGAATAAAACTTTGTCACCATTTGCACTTGTGTTGACCAGTTCTATGTTCAGGACAAAAAGCACTTAGAAATTCATCTCCAAAGGGAGACTTCAACATTCAAACCCAGTCATATGCTGAGTCATCTCAGAGGCTTCTAGCACATCCTGAAGTTCTGAGTAAATTGTATATATGAGATTCAATGTATTTGTAAGAACCTTTAACGCATGGTTCTGGTGAGGAAAATGTTCCTGAAGGTTGGGTCAGGAGATCTAGAGTGTGTCTTCTGGCTTAGAACTGTAGAAACTTCCAGGCAGGATCTTTTTGTTTGATTTCTTCTTGCCTTATAATAATGGAAGGAGGAATGGCTCTGGTCTCCTAAGCCCAACTGTTGTACCTATATGAAGGCTGCATATCATTTGGTCTTTTTGTAAAGTAGCTAATCCCCTCAGAAGGATTCTATCCTCTTGATCTATTCTAAATTACCCGTCAAAGCCCACACCTCCAAACACCATCGCATTTCAAGATCAGGATTGGAACATACGGCAGGAATTTTGAGGGAACACAAATATTCAGTCCCTAGCATCTCAACCCTATTCTCTGCCATGATAAGAACTGGACATGTGTGTGATGATAAAAAAAAAAGCAGCAAAGTTTAATTTAGGTGACAGTGTATTCACTGTGAGCAGGCTTGCACCAGTGGAAAGGAAAATGCCATGACGGGCTCAAAATGGTGAGGTTTATAAATTTAAAATGCAGTTCCAGATCTAGGGCACCTTCCAGTGGGCCCTCAGAACATGACTGACATGACTGGCAGGAGACTGAGTCACGTCATCTGTGTCTAGTGTACATGTTCTTTCCCATAATTCACTCCATTATAACTGGATATGCCCCCCATATGCATGAAACTTTAACGAGCTCCAAGTAAAGAAAGGATGCTGCCAGGGTTGGGATTTTTGGATCTCCCAAGGCCACTGTAGAGGTCTTTGTCTTTCTGATCTATGCCTATAGATAGTAGGCCTGAGAACAGAAGTCAGAGGGTTTACCCTGAGTTGTTTCACAGATTCAGGTGAGGGCCAGGGAGTGGTCCCTTGGCTCTAATTGTACTATTTATATTAACATCACCTTGGAACTATATACTGTGTGACTCCAATTATATGACACTCTAGAAAAGATAAAGCTATGGAGAAAAGACAGTAGTTGCCTGAAATTGGGTTAAGATAAGTAGACAGATCACAGAGCAAATTGATGGACATGAAAATATCCTTTATGATGCTGTAATGATGAGTACATCTCATTACACTTTTGTCCAAATCTGTAGAAGGTACAACACCAAGAATAAATCCTAATGTAATCTCTAGACTTTGGCTAATTAGGGTTCATCAGTGCCAGTTTACTAATTGAAATAAATGAACAATTTTGGGGCAAAAAGCTGATAAGGGGAGAGGCAATGCATGTGTAAGGGTAGAGGTGATATGAAGAATCTGTTTTCCTCCCAAATTCTATGAGATGCTGAAGCACAAGAGTATTTTGGCTTGATGTTGTTTTCTGGATCCATAAGTGCACTAGTCCCACCACTAAGACCTTTGGGACAGTGTTCCCATGTCCCCGGCTCTGCCACGGAGGGTCATATGGGGGCTGCACCCTGTGGCTCCAGCAAACCCACAAACAATATTTATTCTGTTATTTAAAACTGAGGTGGTAAAGCTAGTAGAGCCAAATGGAACTTTAAGAATTAGATTTTTCTTTAGAGACAAGCCATTTCCTCCAACCTAGGGCACAATTGCCACCTCCTCCTATTCTCAGCCCAGATAAATGGACGGAATATGCACATACTGTATCAAAAGGTCAAAGTCAAGTGTCCTTTAGTTTCCCCACAGGGAAGGGAGAGTTGTTTCTTGTCTCACTGCATTCCCTCTCCCCTCCTTCCCTTACTACAAAAGGTCCTTGTAGGCTTGGATGCAGTGAGATGGCTATTTGGGGTAGTATGAGGCCACTCCATCTCTGGAGCTAGCTTTGAATAATGACTCTTTCCTTTCCACCAAGTTTCCTGAGATTTTGGGGAAGCAGCAAATACACAGACCTGAGATGTCAATGACAGGAATGGCACACTCCTGCAACACTGGCCCTGCTCATACTGAGTGTAGGTATTGTATTTAGCTCAGCCACATAAGTACCTGCCTTGCAAGCGTGTGGTCATGAGTTCAATCCCTGGTACCGATTTAAAAAAAAAAAGCGCTCTCTTCTTTTCCCTCCAAGACATCTTGGCATTTTTATTCTTTTTGCCTTTTTACAATTTTCATTTTATTTTGGGGTGCAGCCTTTTGGGGTACAACATTTGGGGGCTCTCCGGGATTAACCCCAAGGACCCCCAAAAGGGCCCCCCTTTTTGTTTTCTCAAGTCACTTCATTGGGTTGGTACTCTGTAAGTATCTTTTTTATGTATGCTTTTCCTTGGTTCGTTTGTATTTTGGAGCACATTTGCATTTGGTAGAGGAGCCTGAGTGCTCTTTCTGCACCAGAGCTGGACGCCCTCCGGGTTTGGTGGCATTTTGCCCGTTGGTATGGTCGGATATTGGTATTTACCCATTCGTAATTTGTACAGTCGGGTATTGGTGTTTACCTGTTCGTAATTTGTATGCTCGAGTATTGGAATTTACCCGTTCGTAATTTGTATGGTCGGGTATTGGTATTTACCCAGTCGTAGTTTGTGAACCAGGAAGTGCTTTTCGCTCGACTCCATTCCAGATCTAATGCTGCCTAGGGGATTTCACTGGTATTTCCTTCTAGGATGCTGGAGAGTGGACGGAAGAGGGTGTGTGTGCATTGTTGGTGTTTTTGTGTCTTCTGTGTTTTGTGCCTTTTGTGTGTGTGTGTTTAACTGGCCATTTTCTTACTAGTCACCATGGAACAAGGATCATCATCTGTGCCTTTAACTTCTCTAACTCTAGTTCTTAATCATTTTAAGGAATTTAAGCAAAGAGCCCAGGGATACAGAGAACCTGTTCATCCCAGGAGACTTTGCATGCTCGCTTCCTTGGAGTGGCCTTATGGAGTCCCTGAATGGCCATCTGTTGGTAGCTTCGACATGGCTATCACGGAGGGAGTCCGGAGATATATCTTCGGTCCTCCAACTCATCCTGACCAAATTGTCTATATTCAGATTTGATCTTATTTTTGATTCTCCTCCCTGGTTAGGAAAAGTTTGTTAAGGCTTCCAGGCAGCAGCCCAGTAACCCTCCATTGCTAGCACCGCTAAGAGAAAAACCAAAGCCTACACCATCTGCCCCACCAGTCCTACCAGAGGGAGATGTGGAGGAGCTGCTGTCAGCCCCTTACTGGCTGCCAGCTCCACCAGGAGCCAACCACACCCAGAGTCACCAGACTCCTCCTCCACAGCCCCCTCTCCCGCACTTTGCCCCTTGTGGGAGATGCCCAACTCTAAGCCCCCATTTTTGTCTATGTTCCTTTCTCTACTTCTTATCTATATAATTGGAAATGGCAAAACCCACCGTTCTCTAAAGACCCCCAAGGTCTCATTTCTCTCTTAGAATCCATCTTCTTTACCCATCATCCCACGTGGGATGATTGTCAGCAGATACTGCAGGTGTTACTCACCGCTGAGGAGAGAAAGCGCATTCAGGCACTGGGACGAAGGGCAGTGCTGGATCCAGGTGGAAATTCATCCTCGGACCCAGATCGCCTGAACCAGAATTTCCTTTTATCTCAACCTGACTGGAACCCCAACACCACAGAAGGTAAGGAGGCTCTAGCCCAGTATTGCCAGTTGTTCCTTAGAGCCCTCAGAGGCGCCACCAAGAGACCCACAAACAAATCTGTCTAAGGTTTCAGAGGTAAGACAATTGGCTACTAAATCTCCATCGGGTTATCTACAGCGGTTATTAGAGGCCTATTGTCCTTATACACCCATAGACCTGGTTGCACCTGAGAACACAAGGGCATTAATGTTGCCTTTGTTACTCAATCGGCCCCAGATGTTAAAAAAAGTTGCAAAAGCTTGAGGGGTTTGAAGGGATGCCCCTTAGTCAGCTCGTAGAAATTGCTCATTAAGTATTTGATAATCGGGAGAACTGGTAGGAGATCAATGGTAAAACGGATAACCAAGGTGCTGGAAATCTTAAGTATAAGAGTTACGCCTCCAGATAGAAAAGACAAGGATGGCAAAAGAGACAAGGAGCGCCCTCCACTAGATAAGGATCAGTGTGCTTATTGCAGAGAAATGAATGGGACATTGGCATAGAAATTGCCCCAGACTAAAAGTGAAAAGAGAAAAAGATGCAAAGATTCTATTATCCCGAGATTGAGGAGGTCAGGGCTCTGCTGCCCCCCTTGAGCCCAGGCTAACCTTACAAGTGGGGGGCCAACCCGTTGATTTTCTGGTAGACTCGGGAGTGGCTCATTCTGTTTTGACACAGCCATTAGGTCTCTGTCAAACAGAAACTGAAAGTATTAGGAGCCACTGTACTGAAAAGGTCTATCCGAAACTGCAGGCCTGGCTTGCCAGACCTGGGAAGAAGACTATCTCTCATGAGTTTCTCTGGGTGCCGGAGTGTCCAGATCCCCTTTTAGGTCAGGACCTTTTACACAAACTAAAGGCCCAACTCAGTTTTGAAGCAGCGGCTCCAACTGTGACTCGAGGCTCTGAAGCACCTGATGAAATCCATAGCACAAGGGTGTACGCTCTCTATCCTGAGGGGGAAGGACACCTCCTGCTAGAAGAACCTAGGGTGTTAGGTGACAACAGGCTCCTGCAGCGCTGGAAACAGGAGATCCCTAACATTTGGGCGGAGGACAATCCCCCAGGCCTAGTGATACACCAGATTCCCTTGGTCATAGAGCTCCTCCCGCAGGCAACCCCGATCCGGCTAGAGAAATATCCTATAAGTCTGCAGGTACGCCAAGGCATTGCTAAGCATATAGCAAGGCTAAAAGAATATAATATCTTAAAACCTTGTCCTGGAACACTCTGTTACTGTCTGTCCAAAAGCCTGGAACCCAAGATTACCAACCAGTGCAGGATCTCCGAGAGGTAAACAAGCGAGTCGTGACTCTCCACCCTACTGTGCCCAACCCCTATACATTGCTAAGCTCGCTGAGCCCAGACCAAACTTGGTACTCAGTACTGGACCTGAAGGATGCTCTCTTTACCCTGCCCATTGCCCTTCTAAGCCAACCCATTTTTGCCTTTAAATGGACTGATCCTGTGTCAGTTGTGTCTGAACAACTAACTTGGACATGCCTACCTCAGGGATTCAAAAATGCGCCCACCCTATTCGATGAAGTCCTGGTCAGAGATCTCATGAACTACAGAGAGGAGTACCCCAATGTAAGGCTGTTGTAGTATGTTGATGACCTCCTGATAGCCACTGATTCTCATGAGATGTGTGTAAGTACCACTGAGGCCCTTTTGTGGACTCTAAGTAGGCTAGGATGTAAAGTTTCTGCTAAAAAGGCCCAGCTCTGTCAGCAGTGTGTAACCTAACTGGGGTACCAAATTCATGAAAAGAAAAAAAAAAGGACTCTGTCCTCTCAAGGAATACAGGCTATCTTACAGATACCTGTTCCCAAGATGAAAAAACAGATGTAAAAATTTTTGGGAGTGTAGGGTATTGCAGGATTTGGATCATTAATTTTACAGAGGTGGCACAACCTCTCTATGATGCTTTAAAGGGGATTACACAAGACCCCCTAAAGAGCAGGCCTTCAATCAGCTAAAGCGGGCCCTCACTGAAGCACCTGCACTGGTTTTGCCTGACTTACACAAGCCCTTCTCTCTATGTTGATGAAAAAAGTACATAGCTAAAGGGGTA
>PVLA01010984.1:0-57593 GCA_004027455.1 Hydrochoerus hydrochaeris | reverse complement strand
TAGGAATTTGTTTTATTTTGTCTTGCTAAGTTGTGTTTTTCCCTCTAATACAGAAATGATAGAAATACATGTAGAGATTCATGCATGAATAGCCATTTACACTCTCACTGTTTGACTATCTACTTTGTATGCTTTAATGTTGCAACTTGAACAACTATTTCTAAGAGGACAATATGTAATTTATCAACTAGTGATTTCTGTTTATTTTTTTTGAAATTCTGTATTATCTCTACCTTTTACATGCTTTGTTTCTCTTTAAATAAAAAAATTTAAAAAATTCCTATCACCCATGTATATTTCACTATATAGTATTAGAAAAAAGTGACAGAATTTAAAAAATTAAAACATTTATAAAGTAAAAATTGTTTTTCATTACAGAAAGAAAAAAATTTCCAGTGAATTTAGTATAAGCATTTATAGTAAAGTGCAGCAGTGTCTGTTCTAGGGTTTCACTCATTCAGTCCCCACTTGGTGTCTTGTGAAGGTGACCATGTGTCGTTTATATTTTATTTTTGTGCAAGTTTCTATCCTAGGAGCAGTAGGCTGTACCCTACAGCTGAGGTGTGCCATACAGCTGAGATGTACCATACAGCTGAGGCTGTACCATAGAGGCGTCTGTAAGCACTTTTGGTGTTGGCATAGTAATGAAATTGCCTCAGATGCACTTTTCATACTGCATTTCAGTCATTAAGCAATGCATGGCTGCATAATAATCATGGTGTTAAAAGTATTGTAGAGGGGCTGGGGATTTAGCTCAGCAGCATAAGCGCCTGCCTTGCCAATGTGTGGTCGTGAGTTCGATCCCTGGTACCAATGATAAAAAAAAAAAAAAAAGTATTGGCGACATGTTTGGCAGTACTCCCAATACTCCATATGAACTCTAATTGTCATTTGTATTCTACAGATAGAAAATGAAGGCTCAGAGAGGTCAGACAACTTGTCCATAGTCCCACAGTGAATGAGTGGCAGAGCTGGAATTTAAGTCCCAGAATGCAGGCTGTTACCATTGTAGTATACCGAGTTAAACATTTGTTAACTGATTATTAAAGCAATCCAAGAAAGATCTATTTTTCTAAAGCAAAGAGTTTTTCAGATAAATAATCACTCTTGAACCACAGTTCTCCAAGTGTATTCCCAGGCCAGCCTCAATGAGTATCACTTGGAACTGTATTAGTAATGTAAATTCTCTGGCCTTGTCCCCAATTCACTAAATTAGAAACTCCTGGCAGTGAAATGGAATAAATTGTGTTTTAGTACCTTCTCCAGTAGATTCTGATGCATACTTCAGTTTGAGACTCACTATCTCTGGAATTTTACTGTTTTTTGGAGACTCATCTTTGTGTACCCTAGGTATTGTGACATTTAGGTGAGGACAGATCTCTAGCCTTAGTGAGTGTTTTGGGAGAAGTTTTGTATGTCTGTATCTTGATAGTTTTTATTTATTTTGGTTTTTGAAATTTGTTGCTTCCTGTGCTGATGCCCTCAGCATCAGGAAACTTAAACAGTACAAAATCGCCTCCATTCATCCCAGCTGGATCAGGCCCCCTAGCTGGTTGGTGAAGAAGTGGCCCATAGATGCAGTGGTGAGAGAGAAAGGGAAGTAGCATAACCAGGTAATCAAAGATTTAAGTTGTCACATCTCCCATAAAGATCCTTAGACCATAGGAATGTGGTTTACATGTGGTAGACAAGGACACTCCTGCGCTTCAAACTGGACTTAGAGTAATAGTTCAGTCTCTTTATATGAATGATTTCAGGTAGGTAATTGCTGTAAAATGAAGATAACATCATGTCCTTCACAGTGACGTGTGACAGATGTCCATGTTAGTCATGCTAGTTATCTCTGTGTTGAGGGGAAGCTGTGAAAAGAGATCGCCACTGCATCTTTGGAAGGCATTTTAAGGAATAAACTTGTAGTGCATTGTGGAGTCCAAAGTACTCCAGACTGGCTGGTATTCCAAGGGATGGAACTCTGGGAAGTCCAGTTGCGGAGAAAACCAGGCATTCATGTGAGTGGTTTATGTCTCAACTCTTGTTTGTTTTCAAAAAGGTATCTAAAAGCTATTTAATAATGTCAGGCTTTAAGTTTTCTTGTGTTAAGGGGCATTGCTGAAAGTCGAGACCTGAGGACTATAAAAATATTGATACAACTGTCAGAAGTACATGACGTTTGACCTTCTATTAATAAAGACAAATCACTGCATTTCTGTGTTACTTGAGTCTGTAAAAACTTCCCTTAATTCCATTGGTATTCCATTCCACAGCTACCAGGGCTGTGGGGGTGCGGACTACAGTGTTGTGTTTCTGATTTATGGTGTGGAATACTTGTCTGATTTACTAAACTGAAAGTCAGAGCAAGTCAAGATAACAACCAAGTGAAACTTCCTGAATGATAGTAGCCACAGAAACAACTCAAATATTTGGTGGAATAACAGGATTGGCCAGCAGTTATTTACAAAATAGAATCAAACTGTGAGGGGAAATAAGTAGGTAAACATAGAAAACTAGAGGGCAAGTGAAACGCTGTGCAGATTGCACTGGAAGTAGAAAGACTCTGAAAGAGTCTTTTTTGGAGGATGTTGGTAGGACGGAGACACCTTCCCATCTCTCAGGATGGCTCCTTTCTACCCAGACTCACATGGGGTGTGGAAAGGGCAGGGCAGTATACCACACATTACTGAAAAGATGTCTTAGCTCACAGGGCAGCGTTTTAGTTATTTACTCTTGCCTTTGCTCATTCACAGAGAGCACATTGGAATCAGCTCATCTAAGCCTAACACTTCAAAGGAATCCCGTTTCTATTTTGATAATTCATCATACCCATTTTGCTGACTGTGTGACCCTGACAATAACAGGTCTGACATGTTGACTGTCTGTGAAAGTCTAGTGAAAGTCTATCTAGATCAGGGACTTGCAAGAGCACATCTAAAGAATGGGGCCCTTCTAATTTTGTTCCTTCGGGACTTATTTGGAGAGTAAGTCTTCTGCTTCTAGTTTTGATAAGACTACAGTAATATGGAGTCTGTGGAGTTTCACTGTGATCTTAAACCCTTTTCTTGAAAGTTGCATGGGGCATTTTTAGCCACTCACATCAGTATTTTTCTCAGCTGCAGTCAATTTTGTGTTACACTTATTGACCATAATCGTTTGACTAAGTATAAAAATAAAAGAAAATAAGTATTTTCCTAAGGCCATTTACTGTTGGAATATAAGGTATGTTGACCTTTCAGTTTTCATCAATTTGAGGGGTTTTTGGCTCTGATAGTCAGCTTGTATGAAGCTTTTGGGCCACTCTTTTGAATAAATAATCCACTCTTTCATCAGATAGTTCAAATGTCTTGAAATTTTGTAGGATGAAAAATAAAAACACCAACTAGGGGTATGCCCAATTTCTTTTAACCAGGATGCGGTTAGCCAATTAGATTTGCAAAATTCCCAGTGTAACTTTTTATGTCTTTGCAAAATAGTAACATTGATGTTACCTTTCATTTATATAGCCCTATTTTCTTAGGAACTTAAGCAAGTATACTTTTCTGTATCACTTTATTGTCAGAGAATACATCTTAGAAGAGTCAGTGAAAGTGGTGATTGCATAGGAATCATGTATTACTGGAAGTTCACAACACTGGGGGAAGAGGGGAAGATTTTCAAACTTCTAGTATCTCTATCTCTCAGTTTTCTCATCTATATCATAGGGATAATAATAGTTTCTATTTAATAGAGCTATTTTGAGGATTGGTTCTGTTAATGCATATAAATACATTGATACAGTAATGGAAAGTTCTCAATAAATGCTATTTTCTGCACTTGTTGTGACATCAGACAAATAAACATGAATTCAGATTGTTCCCTCTGTTTCTTGCTAATTGTACAGTCTTGGGCAATAACATTTATAATCAACACAGTTGCCAAATATGTATTACGTACTAATTTATATGCCAAATATTATATTAGGCAGTTTATATGCATTGTCACTCCCTATCTTTCTGCAGTAGATAAGATCATACCTATATATATATGCATGTATGTACCAGGCATTTACCACAGGGCTTTTGCACTGGGCTACATTTTTCATCACTTTTTTAGTTTTTATTTTGAGACCAGGTGTAGCTCAGTGGCTGGTTTTCTAGGCTAGTGTTGAATTTGTAATCCTCCTGTCTCAGCCTCCCAGAATGATAGGAATTATATACTTGTGCTGCCGTGCCTGACTGATTTAACACATAATGTGATGTTTAGAGAAGAAACTTGCCCACAGTAACAGAGTTAGATGAAAGTCAAAACTGACTCCTGAAACTTTTGTTCTTGGTCATCTACAAAGGCTCTCCTGAGTCATGATTTTATCAGTAGCAATAAGAGTAGCAATAGCTCTTTCCTGGATTTTCTCTTCTATATATGTAGCACTTATTGGACACTCTGATGTTAGTATTACCAATTAGGACTTTCCATCCATAGAATTTTTCTCTTTCCATTCTTTGTGCTGTGAATATATTGTTAGAGATTGGAATTAAACATTTAAGAGCAGGTTCTTGCATTTCTGAGAACTTCAGAATCACACATATGGCCTGATGCAATACACACCTGGGTATCTGCTCTGCATGTGTGTATGTACTAAATCTGGATGCTACGTCAGGAAAATCATAAATGTTTAAAATCACGGACTCAAATATGAAAATTTCTTGGCCTTAACATTTTTCTTTTCTGTTTGTTCTGAAAGTTGTTAAGGAAATGTCACAACTGAAGGCAAGCATTTAGGAATCAAATTCATTTGAATGATAGGAGGAGCAACACTGTACATTTATTTTTGGCACTCAAGAAACAACGACATTTCTTTAGACTGCTGTGGAGATATGTGTTTCCTGCCTTAATAAATTAATGTACTTCATGAGACTAGGCTCTGCCCCATTTCTCTCTTTCTGGAGTCAGATCTTCCATTTGAATAATCAACATTCATTTTCTTTCTTCAACTACCCATTGATTCTTTAATCTCCTGTGATACAAGCTTCACTCTTACCACCCACCTCAAAGAACACCAGTAATTTCTTATTGTAGCCTGTGTCCTCGGTGTTCATCCCAGTGTATCTTTTCACCTGAATCTAGTCCCATGGCCTTCATAGGCTAAGAGTTTTATAGAATTGTTCTCTAATGGCATATTTTAAAATCTGTACTTGAGCGTGTGTGTGTGTGTGTCTGTACACACTAGGGATTTGCAATGAGCTACATTTCCAGCCTTTTAAAAAACATTTCTTTTTTTTTTTTTTTTTTTGAGACAGGGTCTTGCTAAGTTGATTAAATTACCTAGGTTAGGCTCAAATGTGCAGTATTCCAGCACTAGCCTCCCAAGAATGCTGGGATCAAAGACATGAGACAGCAACCCAGCTAAAAACAGTAATCATAAGGTTAGTTAGCGGAAACAAAATGTGTTTTGGGAGCTTCATTTTTGTTTTTTATACTCTTTGTATTTTTCATTGTTTGTACCAGGGATGATTTATTATCAACGTTATTGGATTTAATGTTGGAATTTTTCTTCCTTGTGAAATATGGAAATGGTATGCTTAAAATTTTGCCTTTTTTTGGTACTGAGGATCAAACTCATGACCTCATGCTTGCCAGGAAGGTGCTTAAGCCGCTGAGCTAAATCCCTGGCCCCTAAAATTTTGCTTTTAATTCATCTTTATAAAATGTGAAGAATTTCTAAATAAAACTTTAAAAATACTTCACATAAATAACTACTATATAATAATTCTTAATTTTTTCATAAATAGTAGAAATATAGAGATATAAAGATTAGAATTATGATATCTAACTTTTAACAGTACATTGCTTAATATTTAACTTTTATAAGATTTATAGGCTCAAAATATGTAATACTATTTCAAATTAATTACCAACTTATGATCTCTTTCATAGTATTTGGTTTAACTCAATCCATTATTCTACTAAATTATTTTATATTTCTTAATAATTAGTACAGAATAGTAATAGTTTTAAAAATAATCATTAATAGTATTTGACTTTTAGTAAATGTGTATTTATATTTCAGCTAATACATTTTTAGCAAATAAAGCTCAGATTTTTTTGTCTCATTAGTCCCAAATTACTCATCTATATTTGGAAGTGAATATTATGCTATAAATAAATCTTAGACTGTATTTTTTATGATGTTATAATTTTTAGAGATGAAGGGGTCTTTGCTGTCATATTGTCATTGATCATACACAGGTTGAATAATACCAAGGTGGGTGTTGAAATAGGCATGCCGAAGACTGAGACCAAAGACGAAATTGCTTGAGTTTGGATAAATAATGTTGGCATGCTAACCTTCAGTATTATTTCTAAGTGGACCCCATTTTAGAAATGCAGAGAATGTTGAGAGGCTAAGTAACCTGCTCAAGATTATAGGGATAGTAAGTACTTGCTAGGATTTAAAAGACAGAAGTCACGCTTTTAACCATTGCAGCTATATAGGCTACTCAATAAAGTATTTGTCAATTCAACGAATCAGGTCCCTCAAGGGACTGATTCTGGTCATGGAGATAAATAATCAAGTAATAAATTATTTGATAAATAATAAAGCAATTCTCCTGCTTCAGCCCTCCAAGTAGCTGGCACTAGAGGTACACACCACTGTGTCTGGAAATCTTGTCTTTTGGTGACTTACATTTTGAAATTGTACTAGATAGCTCTTAGATACATATTGGATGATGAGTGAATGAACTCCATCTGAAGGGGAGAATTCAGTGGGCAAGTGAAGATAGGACATGGAGGACAAAGGTATGAACATAAATGAAGGTGTAGAAATCCACTGCTTCTTTGGGACATGGTTAGTGTGGAATGGATGTGTGGAGTAGTGTGGAGCATAGGAATATAGCCAGAGTTCTTAGGAAGGGTCAGTTCAGCCTCATACACTTATGCAGCATATGAAAAGTGACATTACTAGATTTCTGAGTGCATGCCTCTTCATCACTTTAAGGACAAAGGGTCCCAAACTGGGACATATCATAGGAGTTAAGGAGATCTACTTTCATATTCTAACTTTGCTGCTGCTTGGCTTTGTGACAGTGGGCATATTGCCTGTCTCATTGTCCTGCTTGTCATGTAGTAGGCATTTGGTAAAGAAGTCCTAAATGAGTGAATTAATATAATTATGTTTTTAAGGGAAAGTTTTGAATAACTTGAGATCTAACAATGTAAAAGAGCTAGTACTTTTTGGTACCAATTGCTTAGTACTGAATATAAGCTTGGTGGATACCAAGCTTATTCACTGAGTGGGATACAGGTTTAGGAGTTTCCTGGAATGAGGAACATAAGACATTTAGATAAGGTAGCAGCTTTGTATTCCAGAGTAACTGGTCACCTGAAGCACACTTGAGCTAGGGCATGGGACCAGTATGCTGGGAGATGAAGCAAGGCTTGCAGGGTCCCTCACAGCAGGAATGAGGCTCCATTCAGTGGAGCTGTAGAGCAAAAAGCAAGTCTTAAAGAGATATTTCTGGTCCGGAGGACAAGGCATGGAGACTTATAAAGCTTGCAGGGCTACAAAAGAAAGGAACTGACACATCTTGGGAGTCAAAAGCAAAATGCAGCATGAGTTGCCAGGGCACTCATGGGGAGTTTTTTGGTTTATTCAGTTACTGACTTTTGTTCTTTCCTTTCTCTCTATAATCGTACCAGAGAAATTAGTATTTTTCTGTATACTGATTTTGATGAGACTGGACCATGTTGTGCACATCCTGTGTGTAAATTAGAAAATCTGTCTGCTTCTGCATACCTCACACCTGCTGTATGTTCCCCTTGTAGGGACAGTGGAATGAAATCATAGCCCCCAGATGGGTATGCTTCAGTGTGATTAGTCCAGAGCAAAAGTCCAGTGGGTTCTTGATTTTGCACTAGCAAAAGGGGTGGTGATGAGTCAGTGTGGAGAGTCAGGGAAGACCTCCCAAGACAGGGACTAACCAAGCTGCCTGGCAGGAAGGCATCACAGGTGAAGGTATAGTTGTGCACACTGGTGATCACAAAGTAACAAACTTGATATTCTAAGGAACTTAGGTATGTGCTGGGACAATTTGGAGAGAGGAACAGTGAGTCCATGTTACTAGACCTTAGGGCTGAGGTGTGTCTCTGATGTGGGCTCTGGAGCAGAGTGCAGTGCTGGAAACCTTGGCTACCCCTTGGTACCTTTGTGAGCTTGAGCAAGTTCAACTTCAACCTCTCTATCTCTTATTTTTGCCCAGGAGCAGGGTGGCTGTATTTTAATAATGACATAAAGCACTTTGAACATTGCCCAGCATATCAGTTGTTGTTAATAATTATATAAGGTATGTAATTGTAGAATTAATAATTAATGCTGATTATTAAATTGTGATGCATCACCAAAGTTTAAACAGTATATTTTAATAGAATACTTGATGCTTATGGGAGACAGATAAGTGTTCCGTGAGTTTAAAATTACTTTTTTATTCCGGGTTTAAAAAAAGTACTTCTTTCCTTTTCAGGCTAGTACCTAGCCTCAAAAAACTAGCTCAAAGACTAAAGGAAAAACAGACCAAAAATAAATCCAACTATGATATATGCTATGGTCGAGGCATATAGCAAGTCCTAGCAAGACACAGATGATTAACACAGGCAGCATTCAGAATATCCTGGAGTGAAAGAGTACAATTAGAATGTGTTATAGAAAGGCTGCAGAGTCCTGGACTCTGTGGGGACTGAGGCTGCAGATACTCAGCGAAAGTCTGCACCCTGAACTGAGAGAGCAGGAGAGATAGGGCTGGAAGATGCTCACACTGCACACTAGATTGAGCAGCGAGAGGCCAGTGAATAGGGCAAACCACTGTTCTTGCAGTACTGAGTGCTAAGCCACGTAGCTGCTGCTGTCCTGCAGTGTCCTCAGACCTGGGCACCAGGGCAATGTCAGTGCCTTTCTGCTTCACACTCTGTAGGAGCTCCAGTCCACACTGTGTGGTGTGGCTCTCCCTTGGTGCTGCATTCAGCTGACCCCCATGTCGCACATGGTGATGGACATATGTACATGATGTGTGGCTGGTGAAAACTCGGATGATTGGAATTTCCCTAGAAATGCCATCTCAAAAATGCTTGTTAAGCCAAAGGATATAATTCATTTTTCAAACTGCTGAAATGTTATTTTGGCCTGTTGAATCAAAGGCATTCCATAAGTGTTTTCTTTATTACAAGTGTTAAACTTTAATTAGAATTTAATTATAAGATCCTCAAGGCATAAGTAGGAGGAGCAGATGGGATAGTAAAAGCAGCTTAGTGAAGGATTAAAGATTAAAAGTTGCTCATTAATGGCATAAGGAATGAACAGATCTAAGTCGCTATGCTTTTGTACTGTTCTGATGCTTTTCAATTCTGTAGTTTAGTTTCATTTTTAGATTGAAGCTAAAGAATATCATATATTAGTGTTTTTTAATTGCTTCTATATGTTTGTATATAGAAAAATTTTTGGTAAAGTATAACAAAATGGTGTCTTACTCTTTCTATCACATCAGACAGCATTTTGTACCTATTAGGAGCTTAAATCTTATTTATTGAATTGAACTGAAAGAAAGTGACATCTGTTAATTAGTGAGGATCAAATGAACATAAAAGATTTTATTAGAGATTGAAAGGGAGGTGTGAGTCTGTGAGTCTAGACTAGATTTTTTCATAGGAACGTTTGGTATCTACTTAAGGGGATAACTTGTATGCCTTCTTACTTTTGTCCTACCCCAGAGTGTATATTTGCCTTTTGCCATGTTGGGTCCTTGACTGGGAGAGTTCACAGAGCATTTGAGGGTTTTGCATCCCACAGCAAGGATAAGCTACTCTGTTCCCTGGGGTGGTAGCGTGATCTACTAGGCTGAATTATTCTACTTGTTAGTGCTTTTGCTTCTAGTGTTTCTTTTTGTTTTGAAACCTTATATTTAGTTTTCTCTGCCCTTAATTTTATGTGTACTGCAGAAAAAATAGACAACTAATGACAATAAAGATAAGAACTTGTTATACAGTGAAACAAATGTAGTTCACCTTCTACCATCCAGAAGCAAGCAATTCGTCATCCAGAATCCAGGAACCTTTTAAAAGTCTTTTAAAACATTTTAAAAGACTGTTGCTTTTTATTTGTAGATTCTGTACTCCCAAATTCACCTAATTGCTAAAATTTACTTGTAGCCTCAGAACCAGTAACTGTGGCATGCTGCTTTGACAGGCATTTGCACACATACGCAGTGGGTGGGACAGTTCTGAGTTGAGCATTTGCATGCTCAGCAAAGGCCAACAAGATAACACTCTGCCTTGTATTAGTTCTCATATTATAAAGCATTGTCCTTTCAGAGATCTGGGGCCATCATTTCTTATTTTTTGTGCTTTTTTGTTGGTAATTCCACTGTTTAAAATGGCAAGTAACCTACAATGCATCTTTCATAGACAATAGTGTTTAGGTACTCGCTGTCAAGATGCCAACAATATGCAGCATATAATCGTATGTCAAATCAGGTATTTTAAACACAGATGCATGAAAGCCAGTATGTGTTGATTGGTTGATGAAACTAATCAGAGGCTCATGGGATCTCAAATCTGTATTTCCCTGAGGAGCACTGGCTCAGTATTCCTTAATTCCATGTTTATGGAGCCTGGAGAGTATATCTATTGCAATTGTGAGATCACTTGTATCTCTTCCTGCTTTTCTTGCTCTCTCATGTGTGATCCTTCCATCCTACAGTATCTCAGTATGTGTGTTTATAGTGTGTCCATCTTTTAGCTTGCCAGATGGCTTGCACGCTCTAAGATCCATTTGTTGCCCCTAGCTTACTGTGTGTTATGTCCAAGGGTAGACACCCTGACATTCTGACTTCATGAGAGATGGAAGGCAGGGGAATGAAGGAAGCTGAAATATATTCCCTCTTTCCCTGTGTCTTGGGCTCCTTTATACCCTCATCCCTGGCTGGGCCACCCTGCCTCTAGTTCTGCTTGTTGCCCCTGGGTGTCAGGCTCCAGACATGCCTTCTTCCTTTGTCCTTTCAGCCAGAGGCTGGCAGCAGCTTCCTGCTGTTGCTAATCACTGAGTTTCTCCCTGACCACCAAGTGTAGCATAAGATTGAAAAGCTAAGGCAGGACAAGAAATGAAGGAATGATCACAAGGGCACACAAAAGTGGAAGGGGGTTAAGGGGAGACTGTAAAAGGGCAGAGAGTATGGTGGTTCAGCACTAGGGCCCTGTGTGTTGCATGCATGGGGCTCTGACCCTGCAGGCTCAGGCTAAGCAGCAAGGACCCCACAGATATTTGGAAACCAGCCAGGGCCTCTTGTCATGGGTTTGTCTGGAATATGATTCCTTGAACCTGTAAGTCCATCCATTGAGGAAGGAAAGATTTCATTCTGATAATTATTCTGGTTTTAATGATATCTGTCTCCCTAGAAAATTTTTTTCTGACCTTTTTTATTCTCTTCTTCACACTAGGATCCTTTATTTCAAGAATATGTACTCTCAAAGGGCTGTACACATCAGAGTGCTATATGCTTTGTAAGCTTCTTGTGTTGTCGGGACCCTTATTAAAAATGTATTTTCCCTGAGACTTGGCCCCATGCCCTGAAGTGTGGATTAACGTTTTTGAAGAACCACTACCAAATTGCATTAAATATTAATGACATGCTGTGTGTAAAGTGTTCTTCTCCTTGCTTTAACTCTGGAACCAAAAGGGTTTTTGTCTGTTTTCTGCTAATGTGGCCATCATCGAAAAGTTGCTTTTTTACTTTGCAGGGATATTTTCCTGCCCCAGGAGTATGGAGGATTTCTTTGTCCTTATGGGGTACAGTACCAGGAAAAGTCACCAAGACTCTCAACATTTTGGTAGGAGGCCAAGTGACATGACTTTGGAAAAACTTCAAACTCTAGGACCAGTAAGGTGGACTCTACCATCTGCAGGTATGATGCCACTGAAATAGATAAAGCAGCACTGACTGACACTTGGCCCCAGGGGCTGCCCTGAGAGGAAGTTCTCCTCTCTCCTAGATCTTGGATTTGAGACTTGGCAACCCAGAATAAAATATGCTATGATTGTGTTATTAATAAAAACCAAAAGCACTCTGCTTAAGTTTTACTTATTAAATAACACTGAAATATTACTCAAATACCCTTTGCTGCTTTTGGAATTTTGCCCTTGTAAAAATGTTTTGTTCTTGTTTAAACATGCAGCACTTAGCCCCTATTACTGATACCTGAAAACATATAGAAGTGTGGATAATATTGGGCACACACAGACTTACATGTGCATGCACACATATTTTTACACATTCCCTTTCTTCTACATGTATGTATTATCCACAGGCACATGCACAGCTCTTTAATAAACATTCTTCTAATGTTTTGTTTTCTCAAAGTCTGTACTTCACATCATTTTTTGCCAGAACTGTGTATCCTCACTCCAGACATGACCCCTGGAAAGGTGGCAGAGAAAACAGACGGCTGGTGTGTTCGGGCAGGCTGCATTCTTTTTAACTCTCTCAGACCAGGCTTATGCTTGACTTTCAAGCTCCTTGTCCAGGGGCCCAGTCACTTTGATTCCTGCTTGAAAATCAGCCTGTTGTTCAAGCTCATGAGAGGCGCCATAGAGCTTTCTTGGGTTCATGAACTAGAGATCTATGAAATGTTTGATTTTATTTGCAGCTTCAACCAAGGCAGTCTTAACTGAGCTTTTGTTTTCTTACTTGACTTTTAGTCTTGTAACCTTAACCCAATTTCAATTTTAAATCTCCATCCTCATGTGTCTCACAATTCCTAATCTTTCTTCTGGTCTCAGATTTTATTCCAAAGTCAGGGAATGACATTTAAATACATACTCTAAGAGGTGGCTGAGAGCTGATATGCTTAGAACTGTTATTCTTTTCTAGGTCACTTGGGAAGATTAAGCAGAGGTTCAGAACAGGGAATTTAGAAAGTGTGGAGGGAACTTGTGGTGCAGCTTGGGCAGGGACTATGGATTTAGAAAGCATCAAACACTCTCATCTGCCCATCATATGGGCTTCACATTCCTCTGTGGGAGCCCAGAGCCAGGTTCTGGGTGCTTTAAAGGAGAGAAGACTGACTGACTGGATAAGTACTTCCAGACTTGAGCCTGAGCAGTGAGCTGATGCTAAGGCTCTCAGGAAAGGGTGAGAAGCGTGAGGAGGCCTAAGGAGTCACAGGCAGTTTCTTTGCTTCCAGCTTATATGTATTCCTCCAAGTGTGTGCTCCAGGCTGTAGAAAACACTGTCATCCCTCGGACAAACCTCATAGCCAGCCAGTGAAGTGAACAGTGGTATTCTCTATACAGGTCAGACAGAAGGATTTATAGAGTCTGGATTAATAAGTGGGTAGGTTGTCATCTTCCTTCCTCAAGACTTCTTTTCTCCCTCAGTTTTTGTGGCACTTCTTTAGACCTTTCCTTTTCATAATATTTCAGGCAAAGGAAGTAAGATTTTTGAAGTATTTGTTATGTGCCAGACGCTATTTTCTGCAGTGTGCATCTATGAGGTATACATACCAATGAGAACCATGTGAAGATACTGGTATTCCTCCCATTTTAGAGAGGAAATCCTTGAGGCTTAGAAGCTTAGGTAATTGCCCAATATCAGACAGAACACATGAAGTGACAGCAGAATTTGAGCCCAGGTCTGCCTCTAGAACTTTTGCTGTGTGTACCACACCAGCTATCCACTTTAGGGCAGGATCCATTGGTATGGAGCCACTCAGAATAGACCAGGGTAGTGTTTCATGCCCTGTTGCAGTCTCATTTCATTTCTTGCGTAATAGACATTTAAAGCAGAGGTAGGCTTTCTTCCTTAGTCTCAGTTTCCCTGCAAACAAAGATAGTAACAACACTGATATGGTATTGGTACCAGGTATAAATATCTGTGTGTACCAGGCACGAGACTTGGTATTTAAAAACGTTCTTAAGACAACTCTGAAATTTTGTTAAAACTTACATTTGCATAAGCACTCAGGGAGATGTAGTCACTTATCTGCCCCCAGTCACACTGGGACTTGGAGGAGTAGAGTTTGGACCAAGACTCTTTATAACAGAAGTTACTCCTTTGACTCAGCATATGGGTGTAAATGCCTCAGGGCATATGTGGGGCTTGAAGGTTGTAATTCCTGGTAGACAGGGACAGCCGTGACGCAGTGAAGAAGTGCTTCCCCTTTCAGTTGTCTTACAAACCATCCCATTGTATAAAGGAGGAGGTCTTGGGTATTCATGTGTTTACAGCCTATTTTCTAGAGAAAATATTTTCTAGAGAAAAACATCATGACAGTCTTTATTGTTATATATTCTAAAATACTCCTATTGAAAATTATTATGACATGTTTATACATGCAGAGTAACATAATACATATACCTGTGTAAGGTTATAATAAAATAGACATCAGTGTATCATCGTACCCATCATCTATTGAAAATGTAGACTAATTTCAGGTAGTATCAGAACCTTCTGTGTCTCCTTGCTGTAGCTTCTGCCTCCTACCTCTCTGTACAGATGTGAAAATCAGGGAAATAACATGCTCATGATACTTTTATGTGACTGAATGAATAGTCCTTACTCTGGTTTTACCAGTTATTTCATAAATATTTTTTTTCTGAATTAGAATGTAGTGTCACACATAGTGCATTTAGTTATCATATCTTTGACTCCTTTCTTTCACACAGACTCATTGTTATCATTTACAACCATAATATTTCCAAAGAACCTTGCTAGGTTTTTTAGAGTATCTTTCAGTTTGAGTTTCATGATGATTCCTCAAGATTGGGTGCAGGTTATGTGCTTTGGCAGGAGCACATGGAAATAAGGTGGCATGTTTCACAGCATGTCCCAGCAGAAGGCACATGACAGCAACTTGTCCCACCATTGGGATGGTAACACGAGGCGCTTGTGTGAAGTTTGTCTTCCGGTCCCCATAGTGTAAACTTAGAGTCTTTTCTTTGTGATTGGTAATTAACCTCATGGGGTGATAGTTAGAGACTGTGGAAATACCATGCTTCTTAGCAGTCTTTTGTCCACTAATTTTAGCATACATTATTAATTTTTTCTGAAACACTTACTCCTGTGGTTTTGACAGATGGTGTTTTTCTTGTTTATATTCCTTCTAGATTTATTAACTAGTACTCTACTGCAAGTGGCTTTCCCCTTGGCTCTGATTTGTTTGTTCATTCAATTATTTATTTGCATCAGGCTGCACTTATAAATTCTTATTTTATTCTATGGTTATGATCCATTACTATCATTATTTTACTGTATGAGAGTTCTAGATTTAACTTTCGAAAACCCCTTCAAGTTGTCTTTCATTGTGTTCCCATCGTCTTACAGCACATCTTTGCTTTTGGGCACTGCACAATGTTACTACCTACTTTCCTTTCAGGGCCTAAGAAAAGCCTGTCCTGCCATCCTCCTAGATGCACTGTATATGATTTCCACTCTTCTCCAGTGCTGTCAGTGAGATTGTTGCTAACATAGTGGTATTTGTAATTCCTATCTGTATCTGGTCCCTCTTGGGCCCTATTTCAGTCAGACCTCCTTGGGAGGATGGTAAAGGAAATTCCTCCCCTCTTGCTCCAGCTGCCATTATGACAAGGAGGATTTCAGAGGCTGTGGGAACCACAATAATAACAGTGATGAGAAGTGTTGATATTTTGAAGCTGATGCTTAAAAGATTTGCTGTGTGAGAGAGGGAGGTGTTAAGCACAGACTAATCAAGCACGAATCTGTTATGCCTTGACCTCCTGTCTTTCATACACATACACTTATATTTTTCTGGCACTATTTCTGAGTCTCATTCAGATTCCTCTTCTAGTGACTCTTTACATGTTAGTTTTCATAGTCTTTGATAATAACTCTCTGCTTTTCTCATAATTACAAGTCTTACATAGCAAGTTTCAAATGTATAAAGGACCCTAGGAGATGGTGAGTGGGAAGCACAGGCCAAGTTAGGTGGACACACAAGCTCTCTGTATGTGATGATGAGCTTTGTGTACCAGACAAGGTGTGCCCAGGGGGCTTTATGAAATGTACTCCAGCTTAGTGCGTTCATAGAAGAGAGGATGCTGGCTCAGTATTGCAGTGTCTTCTGATTTTTCAAAACAACTATGTATTTAGATTTTTTTTTGTACTTAACTATCACAGTTTTTATATGTTGACTCAAACTTTTCCTTAGTATTTAAGTCTGTATTCTAGATGTGACCTCTTGGTTTGCAATTTATGCAGAAATTTTTTTTTTTCCTGGGGAAACTTGGAAAACATGTCTTGATATTATTTACTTAATTTTTGGACTAGTAACTGCCAAATCTAAGTTTCCATCTGTGTTCTTAAAAACATAACTGGCCACTGGGCATTGTATGCAGTTATTCCAAAGTGATCTCTTTCTAGCACATTCCAAGTTCAGTTCCTGTCACTTGGATCTTCCCTACCTGTTATGTGTTAGTAATTCACTATCTCCTCTCAGATACCCAAGCTGAAACCTGGCTTCCTGATGCCTACCTCACTGACAAACTCATCTCTTAATCTTGTGTTCTTCTCTAAATTTCTTTCAAATTTACCTCCTCTTCCTTTCTGTTATAATCTCAATTTGATCCTATAGCTGGTCTTTGAAGCAATATAGCTAAGGCTTCACCATTTTGCCAATTTTGTGAGTGATGAAACTGAGACTCGGAAAGATAATTTGTCAAATCACACAGTATCAAATGGCAGAGTGTTAGTTTGAACCCAGGCAGTGTTACTGTACAGTCTGTATCAGTTATGGCAAACTTTTAGCACTTTCAATGACAACAAACCAACAGCTGTGCCACGCGTGCCATAGTTTCACCACCACTCACTTATATTCTTCATCAATACAAAATAATAGTTTGCTCATCTGTCAAAAAATATTTAAAAGGCATGTATGTGAGAGGTGGAAGTAATCAACTTGAATTACCTAGAATTGCATATAACAGCCCTCTTCTCAAGCTGATTTTATAAAAGAAGCTATTTTCAGTTAGAGTGTCATCTTGATGTAAAATGGTGCTTGCTGTATTACAAGCACAGAGTGTCTTCTTAAGACTCATTTTTCCTTACAGACTTTTAGCTGTTTCTTCATTGTTATAGTTAGCTAACTCATGGAGAAACTCAATACTGATTATGAGTGTTCAGTGCTCATATTGAGAAGCATTTTATGATTTACAAATATGGCCACATCAGGGAGTTGGTGTCTCTGAAGGTAAACACAGATGACCTCTTCTGGCAGACAGCCTGTGGCCTGCTCTCTGAGCTCTCTTTTTGGGTATGGTTCTGGAGGTCCCCTGCTTCTGCTGAAAGCCTTTGGTTTATGTCTCCTGCAGAAAGGCCCTGCCAGCTCTGGACAGGAGCTTGCCTTCTCTGTCTCTGTTTATTCCCGAGAGTTGTCGTTGTCATTAATTGTTCTTGTTTCAATGGAAAGTCACTGGCAACTATATTGTGACAGTGAGGCAGTACCTACTTGATGATTTCCTTTTCTGCTTGCTTTGGAGAGTAGTTTTAATCTGGAGAGACAAGTTGCCAAGAGGCCAAATCTGTTCCTTGGAACACTGATGATATGGGTTCAAATACAACCAAAAGGCTTTGCAAAGTCCCTTGGGAATCGTTCCACCAAAAAGTACAATGATTGCAAAAAGCATGGACTTTGGATTCAGATTTTCCTAGGTCTGAGCTTTAGTTCTTTTTTCTGAGCCTATTTTCAATCTTTGAATTGGGATCATAATTACCTTGTAGGATCATTGTGAAGATTAAATGAAATAATGGCAGTGAAATCCTTAATTGACTATCTTGGACACATAGTAAGCACTCAGTAAATGATAGTTATTACTGTTGTTGTTATTACAATTTTTTGTTATTCTGTTAGTTCGTGTACAGTTGTTCAGCCAGCACAGACTCTTTCCATAGCTCTCAAGAGGAAAGAACTGGACTTGTTCAGCATTTCTTCTTGCCTGATTTTTCATGAATTAATCAATGTATTAAACTCTTCTTGAATATGTTCTGTGAACCAAGTAATTACTGCACATTTGAGAATGGACTGTGAATCTCACCCTGTTTTATCCCTGCTTCAGCCCTACCTGTGTCACTGTGACCCCTAAGCATTAGTCCATGCATTTGCACGGTTGTCTCAGTGACCTGGCATCACTGCTTCCCACTCACCAAGTTAGAGGTCTCTGTCCTCAGCTGAAGTCTAAGCTCTTCTTCCCCAGGGAGATCTGAGTACTTTTCTGTTGTGCCTGTGCTTGATCCCAGTACTCATTTATAAAGTTTAAGTGAGTATATATCTTTTGACTATCTGCCCATGTGTCTCCTCACTGCACTAGGAGCACTTTGAGGGTAGGGATGATGTCGGTATACTTTGTACTCTTATGAAAGTATTTATAGGAGCTTAAATCTGTCAGTTGGATGGACAGATGAGAAGAAGAAGAAAAATGATACATGAATTAAAATAAATGAAAGAGCCACTAACTAAATGACACTAAGATCTTGTTGCACTTGTGGGGGAGTCAAGAATATGACCATTTACAAGGCATGGTGTATAAATGCTTATAGACTCACAGAGATAATACCATGTGACAGCCAGCAAGTTTTGCCTATACACATACCATGTTTTTGGAGCTGCTCTATGTTCATTTGTTTAGTCTTTAAAAATTCATTTAGATATTAAACATAAAACTTCAGACATTTAGCTTCCCCATTGGCAAACTAGACCAGTTCCTATGGGCATGGGCTCTGCTGCTCCCATGGAAATGTGCTCTGGGATTTTTCTCATAGCTTCACTCATGTGTGTGGCCACCCTAGCTCTTGGATGTTCTTTAGTTTGCAACCACTGTTGTAAGGGATGATTGGAACTTCTACAAGTGGGAACATCAACAGAGGTACAGTTCACTGTGATAGAAAGAGCACAGGCATCCCAGTGAGCCAGAGAAGTAAAAACCACAAGGGATATTGGAGAACTGGCCATGATTTACATCCCTTGGAAGCATGCAGAGGTTGGGGAGCCTAACAGAGCTTAGAGCAGAGAAGCTTTCATGGACCCAATTAGTAAGATCCTATTATATATTTTGCTAAGGAATTTGGGTTTCAAGCTATAATAAGTGGGGGAGCAGATGTGCTTTTAGTTTAAGGAATTAATAATCAGATTTAAAAACTCTTAGAATTTGGATGAGTTCTGAAGGGAACAGGAGTAAGTACAGGTAGATTCAGTGGAAGCCTATTGCTCTAGTTCTGTGGTTCTCAACTGGAATCAGTTTTGCCTCTCATGGGACACAAAATGTGGAAACATTTAATGTGAGGCGGGGGTCTTCTTGCCATCCTGTGGCAGAAGTAATGGGATACTGCTAAATATCCCATAGCATATTTATATATATACTGTATATGTGCTGTATATCCTACAGTCTCACAGCAAACACACCTGGTTCCAAAGTCCAAAGGTCAGTGGCAACCTGTTGAAAATGCTGCTGTGATCAGTGGAGCTATCAGGAGGATGTGAGCTGACGACTGTGGGCCTTCTTAGGAAGGGGGAGGCATCAGAGCAAATTCAGAAGACAGAGTCAGCAGTCTGTGTGCCCATTATGACTGTGGCTTGGTAGGAAGAGAGAAAGTGACAGGGTGGCAAGACAAAGAGACAGTTCTGAGTAATGTTGATAATTAAAGAAAAAATCACTCTTTACAGAGGAACTTAAATCTCTACGTTATCAGCCCCATTTAACTTCTGCCTATTAACAGAGAGCACAGAAAAGGTCCTTCTCATTCTTTACCTTGAAGAAAAAGTTGATGTTTGTAATTATTTGGGATCTAGATCATAAAGTGTATTTGGGGAAAATACAGAAAGGCTTTCATTTATCCTTTGGAGCTTTAATTGAAGAGTTTTTTGCTTCCAGATTTTGAGGTAAGGTAATAATCGAGAATAATCATGTCTGCTCTCTCAGGGTGAGTTTCTCTAGCAAAGAGAAGGCATTCTTCAATTTGATTTTTAGTATCTATCACTTCAGAAGACCCCTGGAAAGTAGGAAATTTGAGTCTGGCTCTGTTAAAATATATGTGAAGTTTTCTTCTGTTGTGACTATTTTGATATTTATATATTCTTAGAAGTAAAAGGAAAGTCCAATTTGGTATTGACCACAGTTATCTACTAACCTAGATACTAGAATTAATTTGTTCTACTCTGTTGGTACAAAAACTAGGTTTGAGACACCCAGGAAGAGGACTGGGGATGCAAATAGGAAGACTGATTAGTAGGGTTTGGCATGCTGCTGAATCACGGAAAACGCTACTTTAAGTTCTAGATCTGAAACCAGTACTGTTTTTCCAGGTGCTAGTTATCTGGAAGCGCATGTTCCTTTGTGGTATTCAGATCAGCAGTATTCTAAGGGGAAGAGAAAGCACATTTTACCTCCATCTCTACATAGTGCTAGCTGCCTTTTGCCTGCCTTCCATGTGAGAAGGTGGAAAGTGGGAGAGGGCTGCACTGGTATTCATCCGGTCTCCAGAGGGATATCTGTGTCCTTTTTGATTGTCAGTGTATCAGCCAGCACTCCAGGGCAGAGACGGGTGGCACACTCACATGGGGTGATTTGAGAAGAGTTGACAAGTGCAGGGAAACCACATAGAGTACCATAAGACCCTGATGTACTAGATATGGGGCTCGTAATAGCTCTAGGTCTAATGTGCAAGGGGAGAGAGTGTGTTACCAGGTCCTGGCGAGATCATGTATAGGGCCTCACCATTTTAACCTTCAATAGGGAGCCCCAGCCATCCCACTCTGCCCTCTTTCCATCTTTCTCTCGGGATGCCTCCTGGGTGAACCAAGCAGAGGTTAGAGGCTGGAGGGCCTTTTGATATCTCTACACCTTATTAGCACTCTGGCTCTAAATGCTGGCGAGTAAGTCTGGAGACACAATGGAAGGTTTCTGTGACATTTGGCCATGCTTCCTGTTGGCTTGGTTCTTGTGGAGGGTTAAGGTGGTAGGTCCTGTTTTGGATTAAGGGCATCTGGGACAGGCTCCCATCTGCTGTACTTGCTCACTAAGCACCCTCAACTTCAAGTTCAGCAGGAACCCATTTCCTTACTGCATGATGGGGTACAAGACATATTCATGAGGGGTTTGGGGAAGATCACCAAAGAAACTCTGTGCTATTGTCATGCTTGGGAAAAGAATTAAAATCCCAGTGGTGTTCTTCAGTAAAATCTGATTTTAACATATAGCTAAATGCCTGATTTTTTTTCATCATTGTATTTTTCTATATTCCAGATCTTCTGTTATCAGAAAGACAACGATATCCACCAGGGCTATTGATAAATATGTTCTTATTGCTCGTCCAATGATTATTGTTGGCTATTACTCTACTGTTAAGGTTGCTGTGTTGTGTGATTGGCAGCCACAGCAGAGCTAGCTTGACTTGTGGTCTGGCTGGCAAATATGCCTGCCTTCCCTTTGATGTGGCCATAGGCTCAGGTCTAGTGTTCATCCCCGAAGCCTTTCGAGGCCCCTTAGATGCTTTTGCTCTGAGCCCCTGGAGCCTTTTAGATGCTCTAGCACTTGTCACATTGTGTTGTAGTTACTTCCTTACTACAGTGTAATCTCCAAGTCTGAAAGTATATTTTATTCATGTCCATATCAGCATTATCCTGCCTGTAGTTTGTAAAGGTTTATGTCTTTGTGAATACCCAGCTTTCCCTTCATGGTTACAGTGAGTTCTCAATTTCACATACTATAGCTTCTGCAACAGAGAGCAACTGTCCTTTGATTTCTTTTTTCTTCTCAAGTTCTGAAATCTGGAGGAATAATACAGTTATTTCCATCCCTTACTAATTAACCATACCCAGGCATATTAGTCATGTTCCCACTTACGGGACATAATACCTGTTTCCCACAAATTAAAGGAGTAGAAGTTTTAGTTTGGCTTACTGTTTCAGTGGAATCAGTCTAGGGTTGGCTGGCTCCATGGCAAAACAGCATGATGGGGAAAAACTGTTCACTGTATGGTATCCAGGGAACAGAGAAGAAGAGAAGAGCTGGAGATGAGAATAAACCTCCTATACCGTGCCCCCTCTGCACAAACTAGTGGGACAATTACTAGCCACATATGGCTACTTAAAACTTACTGAGATACAGTTGACAAGCCATAGAACTCATAAATCACAGCAGTGTTTCTCAGTATTCTAATTCACAGGATTATGTAAACATCACCCACTATCTAATTTGAGAACATTTTCATCATCCTTGAAGAGAACCTTATATCTGGTAGAAGTCACTCCCCATTTTCCTCCTCTCTGCACCCCAGCTCTTGGAAACTACTAACATTTTTTTCTCTGTAGATTTGACAATTCTGAACTGGAGTTATATACTATATGACCTTTTGTGTCAGGATTTTTTTTTTTTTTTTTTTTACTTAAAACATTTTTATCAGGGGTCATCTGTGTTGTACTGTTTATCTGTACTTTATAAAAGTTTCTTGGGGTTTTTGACTGAATAATATTCTGCTGCACAGATGTACCCCATTTTGTTCTCTCATTCATCTTTCAGTGGACATTTAAGTTGTTTCATTTTTCAGTCATTATGAATAATGCTGCAGTTAATATTCATGTAAAATTTTATGTCAAAATAATTTTCATTTCTCCTCTGGTTCTCTCTAGTATATCCTAGGATGGGATTACCGGGCTGGGTAATAACTGTATGTCTAACCTTTGAAGGGTGTCAGACAGGTTCCAAGGTGACTAGCATTTTGTGATGTTGGCGGGAACATCTAAAGACACCTGCTTCTCTGCATCTTTGTCAATAGTTGTTACTCTCTGTGTTTTTGCTTTTATTGTATTGCTATCTTGGTGGATATTAAGTGTCTTGGTGCGTTTCATTTGCTTTTACATAAAGGCTATTGATGTTGAGCATATTTTCATGTGAACGTTGGCTGTTTCTGTATCTTCTTTAGAGTACTTAGTATTTGGATACTTTGTTGTAAAAATGGGCTATTTGTCTATCATTGTGTTATAATGACTGTTTCAATTTAAATTAACATAAAATGAAGTTTGAAGTTGTATTCCCCAGTCATACTGGCCGCATGTCACGTGCTCACTTGCTTTGTGTGGATGGTGGCTATGTTGGTGGACAGCTGCAAGCAAAGAACATTCTCATCACTGTGGCTCACTCTGCTGGGCAAGAGTGGCTTGGTCCATCATGACTGAGCACCACAAACTGGGTTTATAGCTCTTCTAAAGAAAACTAGGGTTTCGTTATGCTAGAGAAGAAAGGAGGACATGATAAGGAATATAATTACAGAAATTCCCCAGGAACAGTAAGGTATACTGTACCCAGAGGAAATTGATGTGTCTAATCAGTTATATATCTCCTAAAAGTTCGGTTTAGCTCAGCAGCACAAGTGCCAAGTGCCAGCCTGGCAAGTATGAAATCATGAGTTCAATCCCTGGTACAAAAAAAAAAAAAAATGCATTGAAGTTAATGGAGTAAAGAACTGGGGCAATGAGTAAACTGGAAGTCAGAACTTTAAACCAGAGATTGACACAGTTTTCCTGCCCAGGGCCAAACAGTAAATGCTTGGTCTTCATGGCCACAAGTATCTGTTGCAGCTCTTCTTTTTGGTCCTTGTAAAGATGAACTGAGTTGAGGCAATAGGGAAGTGGATGGCCATGGCTGTGCTCTGGTCACGCTTCATTCACAAACACATGTAATAGGTTAGATTGGGTCACTTGCCATAACTTCATAGGCATAGTAGATAGAAGGGTTAGGAGCTGGAATGCTGACAGCAGAGGTACGGAAGGATGTTTGATATGGCTGGAAAATGTGCTTTTAGAACAGTAACTCTAAGACAAGGAGAAAAAGAGAGATCAAAACCAGATTTTAGAATCCTCAGTGTATCTCAGTTGCACAGCTTTGTTCTGTTTCTTTTTTTATCCTATAGGTGACAAGAAGCCATCAAAAGCTTTTAAGTATGTGATTCTATAGTTACATTGGTATTTTGGACAACTTTATGAGTACTGTGTTAGAGGTAAGTGAGACTAGAGGTTACAAAAAAAGACCGGTTAAGAAACTATTAAAAATCTCAGGCAAGAACAGTATTTTATAAAGTGAATAATCCTGTCAGTATCTATACCAGCTTCCAATCATGCCAGACAGTAAGTTCCTTTACAGGATATCAAAAGATGTTACTCAACTTCTTTTCATGTATTTTGAGTTGAAATGAAAACCTGGTGGTTAAAAGTGTGGTGATTGTGTCAGTATGGATATGGACTGCCAAACCAGCAATTCCTATCCCGATTCCCCTATTCACTTGCCTGAGTAAAAAGTAATCTTGATTTAAATAGGGGTGCAGACAGGGGCTTACACATCCTCTTCACTGGGAGAATCTCCCTGGTATGATTCTCCCAATGACAGTAGGTGCTGAGTATTGATCTGAGAACACCAGTGACCCTTGGAGAGTTGAGAGAATGGAGAGACTCACTATGAGGGATGGACCTCTAACTGGGGAAGGGAGCTCATTCTCCATGTATTGGTTCTGAAGGTTCCTGAGAGAGGAAACTGGTCCCTTGATGAGAACTAGGGTTTTGTTAGATTCACTTAGCGTAACATGGAGATTTTTCTGGGAGTGTTTGCCACCAGTGAAGACAAGGCATCCATGAGATCTTAGAAAACTGCAAATTCAAGTCTCACTGAAATTTTTCAACATGGTAGTTGTAGCCCATACATACAGAGTGTATTTTCAGCTTTGCAAACTAACAAGAACTATACAATAAATATTGCTATCAACAAGTTGGTTTTCCTATTTGTAAGCATACTACTTGAGAATCCTCCATTTGAGATGAGATAATGCCCAGGGACTTCTGACAACTTTTATGCTGTGCCTATATTTTTTAAGTAAGCAAGCATCTTGGCCTGTTCATTGGTTAGATCCTTACCAATTCATAAAAGGATGAAGCTGAAATATCAGAAACATCTTTAGGCCTTTCACAAACCAGAAACACACATCACTGAGTTGGAAATGAACTTACATTTCCCTGTATAGCTTTTTTCCTTCTAGACATCCTGACTCCAAATGCTGTGAATACCAGAAAATGTCTGCTGACTCTGGATTTAGGTGGATGGACCTATGTCCTGTGGGAATGAGGACTATTTCTGAGGCCAGGGAGTCAGAAGGTGTAATATTCAAAGAGGCTGCAAAGGCAGCCTTGGTGGCACATTGTTTCCAGAGGGGTCAGTATGTATTCATTTCACTGCTGCAAAAACAAAGCCTTCCTGCCCTGCTAGGGACACAGCAAGGGCAGAGGTGGTGGCTTGTCAGATTAGCCTTGTTTGTCCTGTCTTGGGAGGTAGGATGAGAAGAGTGGAGCCAGCTTGAACAGAGGGACTGATTGGGTCCAGGTCATTTGGAGGCCATTGTATTTGTCAAAGTATTTCTCAAGCTCGTACATTTAGGACTTTCTTAGAAGTATCTTCACACACTAATACCTAGTAAGAGAAATGCTTGGTGTATGAGTCTCGTTCTTACACTAAGATTATACAAATATTGTGTTCTTGAGATCTTTGAAGTCCAGAAAGCTTCTTTTGAATTTTTTAGTTGTTTCTTTTTGCTGTTTGATGAGACTTATAGAAATGGGTGATCCTATTTATCAAAGAGAGTCTTAAGTTTACCCCAAATTTCTGGCCATCAGGAGGCTTTGGTCATAAATGCTTTCTGGGGTATTTATGCCAAGTGCTATTTTGAGGACATGTTTCTTATTTACATTCTTATAGCATTGTTTTTGAGAAAATCTGGGATGTCCAGCTATCACTAAAATTCCTAAATCTTTCCTTAGAACAGGGAAACCTTTCTGATGAACACACTAGCAGGAAAAGTCAGTGTCTTTGAATAATGACCAAAAAATGCACAGAAGGGACTAGAGAGGTGGAGGGGTGTAGAAGTGAGGAGAGCCTTGGGAGGTATACAAAGGACTTGTGGTTTATGGGCCTTATTTGAAACTCATTCAAATAATAGCTATTAAAAGCAGAAAAGTAAAACTTGGAGAAGTATATAAGTCCACAATAGATATTTGGTGATGTTGGGAGTTACTGGTTTTAATTATAATATTGTTATAGCAATTGCTTTGTATACATAGCTCATTTCTTAAATAGTTAACAGAAAAATAATACAAAGTCTAAACTTTGTTTAAAATAATGATATGGTGTAAATTAATCTGCCCTGCCATGTCCTCTTCCTCTTCTTCCACTTTATTTTCTTTATCTACTTCCCTTTGGTTCTTTTCTCTTTCTGTCCACTCCCACTCTTTCTTCCCTATTTCCTTTTCGTAGCCTTCATCAGGGTCAATGAGAAAAGAATATGCATGTTTTATATCAATTTGGCAGATGTAACTAAGATATATTATGGCAGCACAATGGCCTGTCACTTTCTGGAGACTCAGATGAGTTTTTCAGCCCGCCAGGGCATGCCTTGACCTCTGAATAGCCTTCCTGGGCTGAGGACTAAACCTGCCTTCTACAGCAACTCCAGTCAGCCACTGTAATCTGTTTTTAAAAATTACTGCCATGATTTGAAAGTGAAGGATTTGGGTTGAAGTTAAGGACACTTCCTAACTTGTAATTATCTGGTTTTTTAAGGGAGTTCTTAGGAGCTCACACCTACTTTGTTACTATTTGTGAATTGGGATGAGTTCCGGGTTTTGAGCATTAGCTGTGACATTGATCTGATTTAATCACTACCTAAGTAGAAAGATATTAGGTCATTGGATTCTAAACCAGTATCAGAAAATGAGCTCTGATGGCAAGAGTCACGTAAAGAGGTGTTTATTTTTTTTATTTTAAAAGATTTCTAGTAACAATTCAGTGCCAGGTATGGTGGTATGTGCTTATAATTTCAGGAAGCTGAGGCAGGAGGATTCAAGTTCAAGCCCAGTGGGGGACAATTTAGTGAGACCCTGTCTCAAAAATCAATCAATCAATCAATCAATCAATCAATCGGAGGATGTAGCTCACTGAGAAGGCCCTGGGTTCATTCCATAATACTACATATGTGCACATTCACACACACACACACACACACACACACACACACACACACACAAAAGTAAAAACCCTCTAAACTTGGGTAACCCTGAGCCAACAGCCACCGCGTGTTGAGCAGTGTGACCTGAAGGCCTCCACAGTGATCTCTGACTAGCTGTTCAGCCACAAGACTTTGCTCAGAACCTGGTAGGGTCCCATCCAGCATTCTCAAACAGTCCAGGACCTTTGAGTAGTCAGTTGGGTCATAGTTGGGTCCTACCCAGTGACCCCCAGGGAGGCGGGAGCTGCTGCACGGTGAGCGCTGTGATCTGAAGCCATTCCACAGCAAACTACCTAGCTGTGCTGCCCCGGGGACCTTGCTCAGAACCTGGTTGGGTTGCATCCAGTGATCCCAAGAAGCCAGGGAGCTTTGGTGGGCCACGTGAAATGTTCTGAAGGTCTATCCAGCACCCTTTCTCACATTTGAGGAACCTTTAAATGCCACTAGGACCCTGGTAAGGACTGCTTAACATCCCCTACTCAACTAGGGAAATTCCCTGCAGTACAGACAGCCGTCTTCAATCCAAGAAACAACAGAGACTTTGTATTCAACTGCCCAGGAGAATACAGGAAAATGACAGAATGAAAGAGCAAAATGCAATTACAAACCTCCAGCCCATTCCAAACAAGCCTAGGAGACATGAACATAGAAGAAAATATAAACCATACACCTGAAACTTCTGAAATGATAGCAAATGAAGTAAGGAAACAACTCCATGAAACTACAAAGAAACAGATCAGAAATAATCTCCCAGGTAAAAGAAGAAATGATAAGCATAATGAAAGAAATGCTGAACACATCTGAAGAAGACATAATAAAAAAATAGAGGAACACTGCAAAACCATTGCAACCTTCAGTGAAGAACTAGAACATGTGAAACAGATTCAAAGAGATATCCAGGAAATCAAAAATTTCATCGAAAACTGGCAAAACCAACTCAGTGAATGCAAAGATAGACTTTCAGACCTTGAAGACAAGATTGCAGCTAGTGAACAAGAAAGGAAAGATCTTTTAAAAATAACTAGGAATCAGGAAATAACAATTCAACAGTTGCAAGATGATGCAAAGAAAAACAACATAAGATTAATAGGGATAAATGAAAAAGAAGGGGACAACACAAATGATATCAAGAGGCTATTTACAGAAGTAGCAGCTGAAAAATTTTCAAACATGGGAAAGGAAACTGACATACAGATAAGTGAAGCATATTGAACTCCAATTAGCCATAACTAAAATAAATATACACTCAGACATATGATAATAAACATCTCAGACATTCAATGTAAGAACAGAATATTAAAAGCTGTTAGAGGAAAAAAAAATCACCTATAAAGGAAAGCTCATCAGAATCACAGCAGACTTCTCAAAACAAACCATCAAGTCAAAAAAAGCATGGAGTGAAGTATTTTAAATGCTAAAGGAAAATGACTTCCAACCCAGATTGATGTATCCTGCAAAACTGTCCTTTAGAATTGGTAGAGAAATAAGATACTTCCATGACAAAGAACAGCTGAAGAATGACCACCAAACCAATCCTGCAAAGAATACTCAAAGATATTCTGGATAGACATAAAAACAACTACACCTCCAAGAATACCAACAGAGAAAAGCCACAAAGCTGGGCAGACAATTAAAGAGAGGAGAAAGATAAAGAACCAACAGCAGAAAGATAATATGACAAAAATGAGCCAATATATATCAGTTATAACATGAAAATAACCTCAATTTACCCATTAAAACAGACTGGCAGAATGGATCAAGAAACAACATCCAACCATATGCTGCACACAAGAAAACCATCTAACCCGAAAGCAATTCATAGACTGAAAGTCAAAGGATGGAAAATAGTACTTCATGCAACAGGAACCTCCCCCCAAAACAGGAGTAGCTGTACTGTTTGCAGACAATGTGAACTTCACATGAAGAATGACCAAAAGAGATACAAGAAAACAGAACAAACACAAATACGCAACCTGATGCTACAACTCAAACAGCTAGAAAAAGAAGAGCAAGTCAAACCCAAGCCAAAAGAAGCGAGGAAATTATAAAGATCAGAGCAGAAATCAACTCAATACAGACTAAGAAAACAATACAAAGAATTAATGAATCAAAGAGTTGGTTCTTGGAAAGAATAAATAAAACTCATAAGCCAACAAAGAAAAGCCCAGGTCCTGATGGATTCAAAGATGAATTCTTCAAGAAATTCAGGTAAGACTTAATGCTAACGCTCCTTAAACTGTTCAGTGAAATTGAAAGGGAAGCAATTCTTACTAACTCATTCCTGGAAGTAAGTGTTGCCCTAATACCAAAACCAGAGAAAGACCCAACCAGAAAACAGCACTTAATGAACATGTATGCAAAAATCCTTAGTAAAATACTGGCAAACATAATGTAGCAAGTCATGAAGATTATACACCGTGACCAGGTAGGATTCATCCCAGGAATGCAGGGATGGTTCAACATACACAAATCAATAAGCATAATACATCATATTATTATGCCAAAGATAAGAAACACATGATAATTTCAATAGAGGCAGAAAAAGATTTTGATAAAGTCCAACACTCATTCATGATAAGAACCCTATGGAAAATTGCAACAGATGGTCTCTACCTCAAATCTGATAAAAAGCCATCTATGACAAACCAACAGCCAGCATCATATTAAATGGTCAAAAATTGAAAGCTTTCACTCTAAAATCAGGAACAAGACAAGGTTGTCCACTATCACTACTTCTGTACTGAAGTAGTACTGAAGATATTAGCCAGAGCAATTAGACAAGAGAGAGAAAAGGAATAAAGATAGGAAAAAAAGAAGTTAGACTGTCATTATTTGCAGATGACATGATGCTCTACAAGAAGACTCCTAAAACTCCATTGAAAGACTTCTTGATGTAATAACCAAATTCTGTCATGTAGCTGGATACAAAGTCAACACTCAAAAATAAATAGCATTCCTATACACAACAAACTCACTGAGAGAAAAATAAGAGAGACCACACCCTACACAGTAGCATCCAAAAAAGTGAAATGCTTAGGAATTAATCTAACAAAGGAAGTAAAAGATCTATTCAGGAAAATTATAATACTCTAAGAAAAGAAATTGAAGAGGATCTCAGAAAATAGAAAGACATTCCTGCTTCATGGACGGGAAGCACAAACATTGTGAAAATGGCCATTGTCCCAAAATTGTTATACAGATTTAATTCAATTCCAATCAAAATACCATTAACATATCTCACAGATCTAGAGGAATATTCCTAAAATTCATCTGGAACCAGAAGAGACCTAGAACAGCAAAGACAGTTCTGGGCGACAAAGGCAAGGCAGGAGGCATCATAATCCTTAAATTGAAGTTATACTATGAAGCTATTGTGATAACATCAGCATGGTACTGGAATAAAAATAGACCTGAAGAATCAATTGAATTCTGGCCATTTTTATCTCTTTCTAAAATATCTTTCAATATTCCTTTGTAGGGTTTGTTGAGTAGTCATAAAGTTCTTCAGTGTTCTTTTTCATGGAAGTATTGTATTTCTTCATTGATTTTGAAAGATAGTTTTGCAGAGAACGTCAATCTGGGTTGGAAGATGTTTTCTTTCAGTAATTGAAATACTTCATTCCATGCTTTTCTTGACTTGATGTCTGTGTTGAGAAGTCTGCTGTGATTCTGATAGGCTTTCCTTTATAAATGACCTGTTTATTTTCTCCAGCAGCTTTTAATATTGTGTTCTTATCCTAAATTTCTGGGATCTTCATTATTATCTGTCAAGCTATAGATTTATTTTGGTTATGGCTAATTGGATACTGTATGCCTTGCTTATCAGCATGTCAGGTTCTTTTCTCATGTTCAGGAAACTGTCTGCTATTACTTTTGTAAATAGTCTTTGTATGCTATCTGTGTTGTTTCCTTTTTCACTGACACCAATAAACCTTATATTGTTTCTCTTTGTATCATCTTGCATCTGTGGAATTGTTATTTCCTGATTGCTTGTTATTTTTAAGAGATCTTTCCTTTCATTATCACTACCCATATTCCTGTGTTCAAGGTCTAAGAGTCTGTCTTCAATTTCATTTATGCAGTTTTGCTAGGTTTCAATGGAATTTTTGATTTCTTACATATTTCCTTAAATCTATTTCATATAATCTAATTGTTTCCTGTATTTTTCATCCATAGTTTCCATCATTTTCCTGTGTTTCTCTCTTTTTTTTTTTAAATGCAGTATCAATCCAAACACCAATACCATATTGTACAGAACTAGAGAAAACAATTATAAAATTTATGTGGAACTAGAAGAGATCTGGACTAGAAAAGGCAATTATGGGCAGCAAGGGCAAGGCAAAGGCATCACTTTCCCCAATTTAAGTTATATTAATTACAAAGGCCAGTGATCTGCAGTCATCTGGGACCCCACAGTGAGGCCCACAGGAAAACTAGATATACTCACCAATTCTTTCATTATGTTTATCGTTTCTGGTTTTATCTGTGAGAGTATTTCTGATCTAACTTCCTTTATAATTTCCTGGAGTTGCTTCTTTACTTTCATTGCTATCATTTCAGAAATGTGAATTGGCTGATTTCCCAATTCATTTATGTATATGTGTCCTGTACTTGATCTGGATGGGCTGGAAGTTTGAGATTGCATTTTGTTCTTTCATTTTGGCACTTTCTTGTGTTCATTCAAATTAGGCAGATGTCAAGTCCTAGTTGCTTCCAGCACTGGCAGCCTGTATGGCAGTGGGGTTCACTGAGGTTTGCTGTTGATCATGGGTTTCTAGGCCCAGACTCCTGGTCCCTGTGGAGTATAGAGATAGTTCCCCTGTGTGGGCTGGTCACTGGGCGCAGCTTCCCAGTCCCTGTGGGCCTCACTGTGGGTTCTAGGATGACTTTGGGTTGCTGGTCACAGACTCCAGGTCGCTAAGGGCCTCAGATATGGTTCCCTAATTTTTTTAATCCATGAAATTTAACATAATATAATACAAAAGTTTAGGAACTGGATCTGCTTTCTTTTGTCAATTCTCCCTGCCCTGGCACATGCTTCCAGCCCTATCTTTGAGCAGCGGTGAAGGAAGTTTTTCCACCACTCCCACCCTCACCCTTCCTGAGATTTTAGCATCTCTACCTCAGGTAGGTTTCTTAGCTGCTCCCAGTTTCGGTAGTTCTTATTTCTCATCCTAATAATCCAAGGGGCTTGACTCTGCTGGAGTCAGATGCCTCCCTTTTCTTAGGGCAGGAGGCAGGTGGAGGCAGAGGTGTTACTGAACTAATGGCACAGAAGGGACTGGAGGGCTTGCCTTAGGGTCCTCAGGATGGAAGTCTGAGGGGATGGAGACAGGAATTGAGTTACAAGGTTTAGAAAGAATGAATTTTCTGACTGATATCTGCAGAGGCAATGATGCGCCCCCAAAAACCTTGATAATTCACAACTAAAAGAACACACCTTGCCATAGCATGAAAAACATGTAGTGCAATTATAACTCTCATATATCCTGTCTCATATAGGAAGATCCCTTCTCAAAGAGCCCTTTCTTGATCTTCTATCTCTAGGGGTTTTCCTACATTCACATGCTTATGTCCTTATGGTATTTGCTGCTCTTGGGAAGCATGGCCTTTGATTTTTTTTTTTTTTTAGCTTTTTTTTTTTTTTTTGTATGAGGGATTGAATTCATGACCTTGCGTTTGCAAGCAGGCACTTACGCTGCTGAGCTAAACCCCCAGCCCTTGGCCTTTGATTTTTAATTTGACTCCCCCCGAATATAATCTGAGCATCAAAGGCCAGGGGCCTGCCTACTCATTTCCTAGAATAGACAGATAAGGATAGTTGTGGCAATCTAAGATGCTGTGGACCAAGTGAATATTGAAATATAAGGACTGTGGTCACCTGCAGTTATATGAGCCAAGTCAGACAATGCTTAGACAAGGCTGAGAATTATTAACATGATTATTATTTTGTTTGAAAACCTTTTTCATTGTCAGACATGTTGTGGAGTTTAGGGAAGTAAAAATATTGCAATAGGTGGTGCCACCTGCAAAATAGAGTAAGTCTAATTTTTTTAATTACATCCCCTTCTTGTCAGCTATGAGTAAAAAAACAAATATTTTAAATGATCTTTTTGAAGGCAGGGCCCATTTAGTGGTCTGAGCTAAGTAGGAAGAGTCTATGTTCACAGGGACAGCTGGGAACTTAAGTTCATGGAGAGCACCCAGCACGGAGGTGAGGAAAGGGCACATCCTTGTCTGCTAACAGCAGCTGGGCCCTCCTTCCCTCCCCACAGAAGTCTACTGGATCCAGTGTGTCCTGGGTCTCTGCCCACCAGACAGAAACAGATGGCCTTGGCCGCTGCTGACCTGCTGGTGGCACCACCTAACATGGCTGCTGCTTTACTCATGACCCAGTGGAACAGAAGATGGTGGGTGAGTCAGTTAGCTCATGCTGCCTCTCCAACTAATGTGACACAGTTTTCTCTGCCTTAACTTTCAGTTCCAGTCCTTTGGGCCGAATCAGTTTCTTTTTCATGCTTGTGAGAGCCAGACTTGGCTGGGAATTGGTGTGAGTGTTTAGATCTGCAGTCAAAGCATTTAAAAGAGAAGTCTTACTCCAACCCTCATTATCAAGTCCTCCTTCACCTGTTACAGAAGGGGGGGGGCTCTCAGAATGGATTACAAGTGATTTGTTAAGTACATCAGCCAGAAGAGGAAGACGAAGCTGTCAGAGTACTATTCATTATTTCTCTGAGGCTATATTGGCAACTAACAGAAAAGAATTAGGCAATGATAGGAACACAGCAGGAGGAGTTAGGCAGCCTACATTCTGGGGCCTTTGACCAGTCACTTAACCTCAGTGGCCTCTGACTTCTCACCTCCAAAGGATGATGGGACTGGATTGGGGATAGCAGATAGCTTAGCTCTGTGCCAGTCCTAATGACTTGGAAATTTCTGTCTGGTTCATGGTGGAAGGAATGACTGGGAAGCCAAATCATCTCTGTGAGAAATAGTAATCAACAATTGATGTCTGTTCTATGCGCAGACAAGGGATAATGGTGTCCTTGGAGGTAACATCGGACTCAATGGTAATTTTTACCTGTTACTTGTTTAATGATTCCATATGTTTTGAAGCTGATTCTGCACAATCGTGTAACATTATCTAGTTGCAATAGTTACCCTGGACTCCATTAATAATGATGGTGAACATACACAAACCAGACTTTTATTGAAAATTTACTGTATTTGAGATTATATTAAGATTTTTATGGATAAGGTAAAACCAAGCCTCGTAATGATTAAATGACTTGCCCAAAGTCAGTCACTTAATAAATAACAGAACTAGAATTGAATCCAGGTCTGTCCACCTCTAGAACCCAAGTGTTAAAGAGTCACTTGTACTACTTCCCAATTGGAGAATACCTTAATACAGATTATAATTTAAATGCCACTGTGTGTGGTATTGCCATAAGTAACCAGGGATCAAAATGGTGCTCCAGAGAGTAATTAACTGCTGTCTGCCTGACTCTTGAACTTAAAAAGTACTTTCCAAGTAATATGGTCATATACTAAGTGCTAGTGATATATTAGGACATACAAAACACATTACTTGGATTGGTGCATTTAAGCTTTCAAAGCTCTGACTGCATTTTTTGGATGAGAAAACTGAAGTTTAGACACCGTTGCAATTTGACCCAAGATCACTTGGCTGGGACTTGGGTCAGGCCTGCCCACCTCTGGAGTTGTTAGTGGCAGGTTTAGGTACTTGTGGGCCACTTGGTGTCATAAAAGATACTTGTGAATGTGAAAGGTGATATGAGAATTCTTCTCACTTCTATCTACTCTACCTCCAGAAGTTTTAGGACCTTGACCCTTACTTGCCAGCATACAAATGGTGGAAATGTAAGTGCTCTTACCACAAGTTCTGTTTTGTCAGCCAAGGGCAAAAGCTCTTTCTGTTCTGTAAGTGTACAGCTAGCCCTGTAAGAGGAGGCCACAAGGTGACTGATCCCATGTAGCGGACAATTGCTTTTTCACTTTTTGGAAAACTAGAAGTGCACTGCATGCAGTTGAGATAGGGTTCACAGGATGCAGGTAGAGAAGTGGATACAAGTCAGTACTTTGGGTGGATTTTAGAGACATAAATTCCTTGGTGGTTGTGTTAAAATTAATTTCAATGACTTTTTTTGTTACTAGCTTGGAAACTTAGTGGTTAAAAATAATAAATATGTGCCCAGGTTAAAAATGCATGTGAATACAGCAATCTTCAGAGGATAAGTGAAATATTACTATATACTTCAGTAGTTTCTTCTCTTGATTACTTTGCTTGGAAAATTTTCTGTCTTTGTAACAAACTTAATTCATTTGCTTCTATTGCTTTCCTTTTTTGCAAACTATTAATTATGGAAATTTGTTCAAAACAAACATGAAGGTACAGTCCTAAAACTGCAAATATTGGAGAAACTGGAATTTGTATTTTTTAGGCTAAAATAATTTGCTGGAAATGTTGGCTGTTTTGTGGCCTCCACCCTCTATTTAAATCTCATTCACTACATTCTCTTTCTCCCAGTTTATTTCTAGCACACATGCACATACAGTACACCTATGCCTACATAGATGTGCACAAATGTACGTGCACATGCACTTTTGACTTTGGGATAATAGGTAAAATAGACTAAATGAGTTAGCCTGGGCTCAGACCTGTCTAGATTAATCTAAGCTGCCTGGGAGATCTAGGGACATAGAGACAGCAGGTACAAATTGTATTGCAGCCTTATAAACTCAGCTCAGAGTTCTTTTTTATTAATTAATTTTTATTTTCTTCCAACACTCTTGCCTAAATTGTGTTCAATAAATTTTATAGCTGCCTGATCCCATTTCAGAGCTAAAGGGAGGTTTTTCTCACCATTTGTCTAAATGGGGTATTCAAAATACTACATCCTGCCCTCTCATCATCTCTTAAGAAATAATAAAGAATAAACTCGGAGCCATAAACTGCTGTGTCTCATATCTTCAGGATTACATGTGAAGAGCTAGTTTTCTGGAACAATTTTAGAAAAGCCAAGAATTAACTTACAAAGAATTAGCCATAATTTGGGAGAAAATAATTGTTGGCCTTTTCCTGCCCTGTGATAACTGGAACCACTGGAAAATATTTCACAGCAGTGTTAATGCCCACTTTTGTACCAAACAGAATGCTATTCTTGAGGCCTTGAAAGCTCTGTCTGAATGTTCTCTGTGGTGCTTGCTGGTATAACTACCCTGAATTCTGGCATTGCTTGTATTTCACATCTTTTTGGTGCAGAGTCCCAGGGCATTGAGATGTTTGAAGATGTGAATGACATATGCAGGTGTCAACGTCTATGGCACTGGATACGAGCTAAAGGTCAGGTCAGATCACAGCTTCTTTAAGGAACAGATTGTGGTCCCAGGAAAGAATTGTTTCTGGTATGATCCCATTGCCTCAACATTATTTTGTGTTTTGAAATTTGACCAGCTGCTTGTATGTTCCAGTGTGAATCAATGGATGAGTGGATGTATTTTATCTCTTAGTCCGCTTGAAATGTGGAAAGGAGATGGTGAACTTTTCATTATTGGAAGTAGATCTGAATACATAGTATGAGAAACTGGCATGTATTTTCACAAACTAAGACCCCACTGTTCACTCATAAGTTCACAATATCTGTTCTTCACCTCTCTCCTGATACCTTTAATTGTGAATCTGATGTTAGTTGAATATTTGAAATCTTTTAGTAGCATCTCTCTGTTTGCATAAAATGTGTTCTAACTCCCTAGAATGACATATAAGACTGTTATAATCTTGCTGTATGCTGTTGCTCCACTCTCCCTGCTGCTTTCCTGGTAGAAGGACTGATGAGTGTGGACCCTTTCATACTCTGTCAACTCTGTACTCTGCATTTCTTCTTCTGGGAATGTCCTGCCCTTTATTAGCCTTACCTTTCAGCCCCACACTTCTAAGTCATTAAGTTATAGAACTCACAGAGGTTTAAACAAGCTTGTGTATTTCTTTTTTCTGCTAGTCTAGAAATAATGCTCCCCATGAGAACACCTGGGAACCTATGTGGCTTCTGCACTGAATAATACTCCCTGGCATCTGCCCACCTTGAATCCCCAAATCAGGGCATTCAAGTCCTTTATACACAGTAGTGTAGTATTCGCATTCAATTTACAAACATCCTCTGGTATTCTTTAAATCATCTCTAGATTACTTGTAATACCCGATCCAAAGTAAATGATGTAGAAATAGTTGTTATTTTGTATTTAGGGAATAATGATAAAAAAAATTCTCTAAGTTCAATATAGACTCAATATGACATTTTCAGATATTTTCAATTGGGGTTGATTGAATCCATGACTGTGAATCCTGTGAAAATGGAAATGAATGAGATGCCCTGGTTAATGAGATGTCCTTGTCTGCATGGTCCTAGGGACATTCAACCACATCTTCCTTCCAGGAAAAAGATGGAGAATGGACAGAAAAGGGACAGACTTTCTCCCTTTAAAGACTGCCGTACTGTAAAAATGATATACTTGGTCTCTGTCACTGGTTCCTAACACAAGTGTTACTAAATCCCTTGAATTTCCTGATAGAGATGCCAGAGTCATCTTTTGTTCTGATTGGTCTTTGCTCACAGTTCCTGACATTCAGCTCCTAAATCTCTTGGAAATTCCCATGTGATAGGAGCATCTTTTGTTCTACTGAGATAGTTCTTGGTGGTATCTGGATAGCTCCAGGAAGTCCAAGTAATAAAACTTTCATCTCTAACTCCATATCTTCAAGGGAGGGAAGAGGACATAGAGATTGAGTTAATAACCACTCACGTGCATGAAATGAAGTCCCCCTAAAAATCCCTATACGCTGAGGTTCAGAGAGTTTTCCAGTTGATGACTGCAATGAAGTGTGGAAGGGTGGTTTTCTGGGGAGACGTGGAAGTGCCTTGCTGTTTGCATGTGCCTGACGCTGTGTTATACATCTTAATCTGCTGTTTATCTGTGCTCTTAATAGTAAGCCAGTAACTGATGAGGGTGTGGGGATCTCTGATTAAGACATCTAGAATCACTGAAGGTTGCACCATTTGAAGTGGAGGCTCTCTGATGAGACCAATGCTTAACCTTGGGATCTTCCCCATTTTAAAAGAAATTTAAAAGATTAGTGACCTGCCCCAAGTCACACGGTAAATAAGTGAATGACAAAATCCACATTCAAACCCAGACAGAGCTCATTACTTCAGAGGCCACCACCAGGTCTTCAATCCAGTCTCACTGACTGACAGTGTTCTTGGTTATAGCACCTGAGCTGCTTGAGAAAAAGGGCTTTTCAAGTTTACCTTGGTATGTGTAGTGCTTAGCATGAGATTAGGAATAAGGCCGGTAGTCAGGACATGTTGAAGACATATAAGTAGGGACTTTTTATCCCCAATATTCTGGATGATTCTGTGTCAACAGGCTGTCCTGCTGGCATTGTAGGATGATAAGTACCATTCCTGGTCTCTACACACTGGATGTCAGTAGTGCATCTCTCCAGCGCCTGTCAGTAAAACTGAAAATGTATTGCCAGAGAAATTCCCTTGATTAAGAATTCCCGTTTGAAAAGTTTACATCCAGAAAGGGCATTTTCAGGCTAGGTAAGGCTGGCGAGGATCTGAAGACCATGATATGTTTTCCAGTTCACCATGCGTCTGCAGCATGGAGTGGGCACAACACACTCAAAAGCTGTCTGTTTTGGTAACTGGGTAATATCACAGTGTGCCAGCCCTTTTTGGGGAGAACCAGGGAGGATTCCTCTGCAGGCAGCTTTCAGTGGGTCGTATGGATCAGCCCTCTGGCCTGGTACCATTGGCAAAATCATGATCTTACCCAAAACTTTGCTTTAATGAATTTCTTGTCAAGGCAGGGTCTGCCTTATTTCCCCCTTCCCCACCTGATATGTCTCTGGTGAGACACAGAGCCCAGAAAGAACTCTGTTGGAAACCTGTCTCTCATTCTTTGCTAGCCTCATTGTCATGATTTTCTACAGTTTAAGCCAGTCTACACTGTTACATGTTGGTCAGTGTCTAGATGCCATTTTTACTTTTATGATTCTAGAGCCTTAATGTGCTAGAGGAAAACTTGATGGGTATTTCGTAGATGAGGTTAATCCTTCCTTGTTTACATTATCTTTATAGGAGTCCAGTGACATGAGTACAAGGTCCAGTATTAACAGTGTTCTCTTGGGCAATGTCCTTAGCTTCTTTGACCTTTGGTTCATTTATTCTTTCTACCTCTGCAGGATTACTATATCAGTATAACAAGATAATCTGTGCAAAATTCTTAGGCTCCCTAAGAGTGAGATACTTTTGCACCTTGGAGAGCTGTAGCACCTTCTTCATGGGCACTGTACTATAAGTGCTGTTAAGGGAGGCTCTGTTTCTGTCTTTGTATTCCAATTCCCAGGACCGAGAAAGTATGCAGTAATGACATGGTGAATGACTCCCTGGAGAAAATTGGAATGTAGAATGTTATAGCAGTTAATACCCTGCCCCAGTGAGTGCTAGAGAGAGGGGAGGTTTAGTACCATTTGTATTTGTGCATATGTAAGGGTTCACCTGGTGTTATTAGGGATTACAAAAGTCATGTGCCTAAAGAAAAAAGAATACACCTAACACTGGCAAATGTAAGATAAATCAGGGTTGGGGAGGGATGCGTTCGAATTGGGGAAGTCATACCTGCGGTGTAAGTCTGTTCAGGATGCTTACCATAGATAAGAGCTGCTTATAAACAAATATTTCTTGTTCATGGTTCCAGAGACTGGGAAATCCAGGATCCAGGTTCATAGCTGGTTTGCTGTCTGAGGAGGGTCTACTTCCTGGTCTGTAGATGCTTGTTCTCACATGGTGGGAAGAACAGATAAAGACACTTTTTAAAAGGCACTAGTTTCTCATGACCATTTAATACTCCCCATAGGACCTCACCTCCAAACTGGGTTATGGGATGAGATTCCAGCATAGGAATTTTGGGGTCAGATATTCAGTCTTTATCACCATCCTGAAGACATGAAATTACATTTCAAAGTCTGTCTCAGCCAAACAAAATGAGTCTTTGGACCAACTTAAGTCTCCAGGCAACAATTTAAAACTCCTGGTTGACAGAGTAAATAAACACTGGGACAGGTGCTGAGCAAATAAAAATGGAAATCTTGTGTCCAGTAGTAGTGATGGACAGAAGATGAGTGAGACAGTGAGAGTGTCTAGGATGTCCTGAGTGCTCTGCCAGACACTAGTCTGTGTCTTTCACAAATGACAGGTTGTATTCATCTTCATAGTACCAGTGTTGGGCAGGTGACATTATGGCCACTCTGTTGTAGGTGAGGACAGTCAGATACAATATGGTAAAGTAATTTAATGCTATAAAGCCAATGGCAAACTAGTAATAGAAATGAACACTCTATATCAAATGGTAAAGGGAAACATTGAGGACCCCTTTGGATCCCACCGGTGCCACACTTGACCTCTCTTGTGCTTCCTCCATGTAACTGCCTGAGAGGTCTGAAATGTAACTCCAGCTTGGCACTCAGCAGTCCTCTTATTGCTCCTGCAGCCATGTACCCATGCCAACAAGGTCCCGAGCCATCTGGTCCTCACCTCCTTTGCCATGTTCCTGCTTAACTTCAGCTACCCAGGCAGACAGGCACTTTGCTACCTATAGGTCTCAGAGTCTCTCTCCCTTTGCCCATGTCTCTCCATAGGATGTGAAGTCTTTGCCATTCTTCAGGTCCTGGCTTGTCCATCATCTCCTCAGAGGCCTTCTCTGCCCATCTTGGTCAAGGGTGACCTCCTGGATTTTTTCTTTCTTGTCACTGACTTCCTTCCTAGCTTATGTATGTGCTTGCTCATGTGTGATGATCCGATGCACCCATTAGAACATAGGCTGCATGACTGCAAGGATGTTTTCTTGTTCCCTGCTGTATATCCCCTGTTGCATTCTCTTGCCTGACACAGTGGCCAGGACAAGAAATGTGGGGGAATCAGTTGAGATAGAACATGGACAAATTCAGAGTTAAAGAGATTTTCTCATCCATTGTCATGTAGATAAGAGAGACTGCTGGAATTTGACCTGGTTATGGCAGTATATTGCTCAGATCCCCACACTGACCCCCACTACACCTCCCAGTGGAGTCCCCAATGCTCACCATGGGCCATAAACCTTTATGTCTGGTCCTTGCAGCACCTGGAACCTCCTTTCGCACAGTTCTGTGCATACCCTCCCAACTCCTTTCCAGCCACACTGCCTTTGCCATTCTTCAGTCATGTCATATTCTGACTCCAGGTGAAACCCTCTATCTTTTTTTCTTGTGAGGCTGTGTCTTCATTATCTTCCTTCAAGTTTCAACTTAAATGCTTCTCCCCCAGCAATCTTTTTCTGTATCCCTGAGGAATATTAGATCTCCCACCACCATCAGTGCCCTCCATTCCATCACAACACCATCACTGTGTAATTATTTTTATGATTTACTCTTTAATTTCTGGCTCTTCTGCCCATGGTCCGTACAGCAGTGCAATGGTATACTCATCTGATCCATGTATGTATACCTGAACTTTTGGATAGCAGGCACTTAATACACATTTATCAAGAAAGTAAGTAGGAAATTGGTTGAGTGTGGGAATGAGTGAAGAGTTGGTCAATGAGTAGAGTCCCTCCTCTGTGAAGTTTCATCCATGGTGGTGTCCCCAGCAGAGATGGTTAGGGGAAGTTGGGTGGAGGTGGTACGGGAAAAGGGGCTTGTATTTGTCTTGTTACAACCCAAGAAGCGAAAGCACTTTGGCTTTTACTATTGTAAATAACACTACACTTAGCCTTTCAGAGGTGATTGCTGTTGACTGCTGCCTAAGGCCACTGTGCTTAACAAGAGACCAGAAGAAACCAGGCGGGGATAAGTGTTCAAGATCTGTCCACGTTATCCCATGACTGCTCTTAGGCACATGTTTCTCTAACCTGTCCATAGTTAAAACTAAGGAATGTCAGACAGTCCTTTCTGTCTCTGAAGAAGAATTTGGAATCCAGGCTGTCACTCTGGAGGCCTTGCTGACCTTCCAAACTCAGACACCCGTCAAGTCCTTTGAGGATATCTCTGTAACAACTTTTTCTTCCCAACCGTTCTTGGGAGTCAGGTGGGCACCCAGGATTTGCTGTCTCCCCAGAAGTGCTGTTTGTGTTTGTGTTATGTGCAAAGATGTCTGCTACCACTAGAAGATGGGTGCTTTCCTGCATTGAGGATTGGAAATCAACTTTCTATAGAACATGAGTATGTCACATCCCTCCTCAAACTAGAGGCTTATGAGTTTCAAGAGGACTAATGTGATCCAGTGTACTAGACCTGAAAAAGAATCATGTAATGATTTAAAAATCCAGCCTTCCCAAGCAGTCTCTAGTCCTGCTGAGAAGAAATATCAGGGCTAAATAAGTGGTCATTTACTGTAGCATTTTCAATAAGGTTTGATATACAGATTTCAGAAGTATATAGTACTTGAGAGAGTGTGTGTGTGTATGCACATGTGTGCAGCTGGTTGTTCAAATGTGGCTAGTTATAAGGAAGAAATGTGACTGCTACTAGGAAGCACTATGCAGGTCAAGAGGACCTACACAGATCGGTTGCTGTTCCAAAAGGTCCTTTATCTATGGTGCATCTGTTCCTTACAGCCAGGTTTTAGGTGAGGTGTTATTGCCCTGCCTCATAGGTGAGAAAGTGGGGAGAGTTGCCAAAGTCTAATCACATACCAAGTAGCCAAAGCTGGAATTTAGCTCTGGGTCTGCCTCTTCCTAGAGGCTTTGGCCTTTTCATCATACTACACAGCATCCTAAAATACCTGTTTATTTGAGAGATAGGTACTGATGAGAACTTACTTTCTCCTTCATTTCTTTATAAAATCCATAATGCTTCACACATTCTTCAGAAACAGCCAATTCTAAGGTTTAGGCATATTACAGATTTTTCAAAAATGGCTAAGCTCTGTGTTTCTGTGTATCTGACCTGGAAAGACATTTTCAGTGTCAGTTATCTGAGTGACAGTATTATTAACACCTACTGAGAATGCCAAGTCTATCCTCTTAGCTGCTCTTCCATGAGGCAAACAAAACTTGAATGGGATTCAAGTGAATGTGTTATAATAGTAGATGCCAGGCCAAAGATTTTGCATATGTTTGGCACCTGTCAGTTAATTGCCTAAATTATAACTCTTCAGTAGGAATTCTGATTTTCAAAATGCCATAATTTGGTAAGATTTATTCCAGTCAAGGGGACACAATTGAAAGTTATTTTCACTCAAGAATAATGATTTTTTTGTCTCACATTTAAAGACTTACCTAGTGCACTGTGGATCACTTATATGACCCAAAACAATTTTCATATTTTTTATTTCCTCCATATAGCCAGATTACTTTAGATTAAATGAGGCCATTCTCTGGCATGATTCAGGCATCCACATTTCTGTGTCTTTGTTTATTTTTTAGCACTTTCAATTTATGAATTATTTATACCTCCTGATCTTTTTCTTAACCCTGCTTTTTCTCACCACTTAATGCCTCTAATGGACATTGCCCTTTTATTTTTTATTGCATAAGAATTCCTATCTCTTGAGTGTTACTTATTGGCATCACTTCCATAAGAGTTGTTCATGGCACTGTTTTCTCTCTTCGGGTGGGCTGAGGACTGGAGTGTGTATTACCTCTGTGCCCTTGACACCTTACATAGAATTTACACTTCATGGCCACTCAGTAGATTTCAGTAGATTTGATTAAATTGAAATTTAAAAGGAAATGTGTTTTACTGTCTACATGAGTTTGAAATTCTTAGAAACATTATTATTCTTCAGTACTTTTTTTTTTTATTTTGAAGAGTTTGGCTTTGCACTAAATAAACTCCAAGATCTCTGTATCATAAAAACACTATGAAAACATTAGAAATTACCTTGTGTGACCTATCCCTCTTTCTTTAAGCCAGATAGTTGGAAATGATGGGGGTCTCTTTCTTTAAAGTGACCATTGTCTTCTAGCCCTATAAATCAGGTAGCTTTCCCTTAGTTAATTTAAACCCTTTCATACTGAAATTTATACTCATTGTTTTTATAGAAATGAAAAACAGCTGCTTTCAGCTGAAAATGTTTTTCTGCCCACAAATGGTTATTCCGTTCTTCTCCTCCTCAGGTATAATTCTCCTTTCCACTTGACATTTTTTCTTGCTGTCTGTTCCTCAGTCATTGAATTCTATTGTTGTTTTTGCAAACAAACAACAAACTTGGGCTGGCTATGATTAGTAAGTGATTGTTGATTTGACGAGATCGGGCACGTTCAGGGTGGTATGGCTGCATCACAATCCCTGACTTAAAGTTATACTACAAAGCTACTGTAATAAAATCAACATGGTTTTGGAATAAAAACAGACCTGAAGATCAATGGAATAGATTAGAAGATACATCTACAAGCACACTCAACCACCTTATCTTTGATAAAGGGGCCAAGCATGTTCACTGGAAGAACGACAGTCTCTTTAATAAATGGTGCTGGAAAAATTGGCTATCCATATGCTGAAAACTGAAATTAGACCCATACCTATCACCATGTACTAAAGTAAAATACAAATGGATCAAAGATATAAATATTAAAACAGAAACACTAAATCTGTTGCAAGACAAAGTAGGTAAAAATCTTGAAGACATAGGGGTAGGTAGAGAATTCATGAACAAGAACCAAACTGCCACGGGAAATACTTCCCAGAATCAATAACTGGGTTCACGTCTTATTAAAGAGTTTCTTCATGTCCAAGGAAATCTCCAGCAGAGTGAAAAGAAAACCTACAAACTGGGAAAAAAATCTTAGTGAACTGTCCCTCAGACAAAGAACTTCTGTCTAGAACTTATAAAGAATTAAAAAAAATCAGACCCCCGAAATTCAAAGACCCAATCCAAAAATGGCATCTGAGATGAACACACAGTTCTCCAATGAAGAAATACAAATGGCAAATAAATACATGAAAAAATGTTCATCATCATTGGTCATTAGAGAAATACAAATTAAAACCACACTGAGATACCATCTCACTCCAGAAAAATGGCCAGGATCAACAAAACTACCAACAACAAATGCTGGGGAGGCTGTGGGGAAAAAGGAACTCTTCTGCACTGTTGGTGGGAGTGTAGACTGGTGCAACCATTGTGGAGGTCAATCTGGAGATTCCTCAAAAAGCTGGGGTTGGAGGTCCCATTTGACCCAGCTATTCCACTCTTAGGCATATTCCCAGAAGATCTGAAAACATCTTACCACAGTGATATATGCGCACCCATGTCTATAGCGGCACAATTTGTAATAGCCAGATCTTGGAAACAACCTAAGTGCCCATCAACTGAGGAATGGATAAAAAAATAGTGGTACTTTTATTCAATGGAGTACTACTCAGCTATAAAGAATGATCACATTGAGATATTTGTAAATAAATGGATACATCTTGAATCTATACTCATGAGTGAAATAAATCAAACTCACATGTATAAATACCATATAGTCTCCCTAGTGTAAGAAATGGTAAGAGTACAGAAGATTTTATGGAAATCATGGTTCACCATTATACTGCTTTGATGTCTTATGGTTCAAATGGTTTTATTCTATTTTGTTTGATCTTAATATATGTGATCATATGAATAGTTACTTTGAAGACAAGACAGTATGGTAGCCAGTGTTGATTTGATATCATCTTGCTCTGAAGTCCTACCATGCTTTTGTTTTTCTATTACCATTGGTTCTATCATGTTGTGTCTTATTGGATTTTAATATGTATGATAATAAAAATAAAATTTTTATGGAAAATGAGATAATATAGCGGCTATTGTTCATCTTTGGTTATATGGTTCAGAATGTCTTGGAATACTTCCATTCTCTTGAGTTGTTTATTCTACTTTGTTATGTTTGACATTATTGTGTGTAAAGCTAAGCTCAACTATTTCAAAGAAAGAGACATTATGATAGCTACTGTTAATATCCAATTGTCTTATTGTGAAGTGCTGTGTTGCTTACATTGTTCTGTTCTGATCTGCTTAGATCTGTTCTCTTTTGTTTTATTCTCTTTAAAATAAAAAAAAAGAGAAAAGAAAAGTGATTGTTGATTTCAGGTGTACATAGAAATATATCTCATATCATGAGTATACGTTGACCTTTCAGGCTGCTTGGGTAAATGGAATACATTGATCCTATGTGATTCATGGTGATATAGTTTTAAACCTGCCATTCACAGTTCCTATTTCATTTTCTCTAGTTGTTTAATTTATAATACATGATTTATTTCTTATAAATTGCTTAGCAAGGTTCAAGAAAATCAGGAGTGGTGCACCAGGGAAACAGTGAATTTAGACCCTGTAATTTTCCTCCTAGGTCTGTTTTATAGATAAGTCTTATGAGTGTGCTCAATTAGAAAAACACGTGATAATTTTAATGGACATAAAAAAGAACATGGGAGTGCACTTTCACTTTGCATATGGCTTTTTACTTAAGAAACCCCACAGGCTAGTTTTTGTTAGTTATTAAGGATATCAAACAGGTGGCTTCTCTTGCTCACTGAGCTTAGCAAAGATATCAATTTATTCTTCAGCAGATGCTGATCTCTTTTCTCTGTGTTTTTGTTTGTGTTTAATATGAAGTTATTTAAAGACACTGTGTATGGAAAAGTAAGCTTCAGTTCCACATCCAAAGAAGATGGCTGTGCAAGAATAAAATGAGCATTTGTTTATATCATAGAAGGATGAAGAAGGCACCAGCAAAAACTACTGATTTAAAAATGTTATACATCTATGTGTCAGCCTGACGTCAAAAACCAAGACACAGAATGTGCCATTACTGCTTCTACATGCAGTCTGGTATGGAAGAGACAAAGGCCATTTAGCAGCAGGTCTTATTGTACTTAGTGCTCTGATAGGGAGCATGGAAGCATGATGAAGGGTCACAGAGCACAGCCTCTGCCGAATTCCCTAATGAGGTGTGCCAAGAAGAAGGAAGGCCAAGGCATTTTGGATGTGCATGACCAAGTGCAGGGTGTGACGGTGGGAGGGTGACTTACTCAGGAAACTGCATATGTCATCCAAAGAGTAGGTAAAACATGGATAACTTAGAAGCATTTATCCTAGATTGCCTGGGAGTACCACTTTTTTTCTGGTATTTTTTTTCAAAGTTCCTAGAACTTCCAAGTATTTATAGCCTTCTGTCTTCTTATAAACCTTTGTGCATACCCTTTTAAACCTTGTATTGCTTTCTGTGTTTCCTTTCATATATACTTTTTCTCATCTACTTCGGAGCTATTCAAGAGAAGACTTTCTTGTCTCTGGAGATTCTCAAATATGTTTGGGAGTTGATGAATCATTGCTTGAGTGAAAAGAATTTTGAGAGTTTGAGAGTTTTGACACTAAGTATGTGGGGAAGGCATAGTTTGAGCTTGACACTGGTTTTCAAGTTCAAAGCATTAATCCAAAATTTGATTTTCAATAGTTTTATTTTCAGTTGAGCTGGGTTGTCCTACTTCATTTTGTTCAGATCACAGTCATCAAATGAAACCTGAAAATTCATTTCATTTCTCTGCAGTGTCCCAAGTAGTGTCTTAAAGAAAATTTTCATTTGAATATGTTCCTTTCATTATTTTTTTGCTCTTAGAAGTAGCTATGAAATGATGGTTTTGATGCTGATGGAACAATAAGACCAAAAATAGCTACTTTTTTTTATTTAAAGAGAAAAAAAAACATGAAAAGGGTAGAAATAATACAGAATTTCAAAAAAAAAGAAAAGATAAACAGTAAGAAATCACTGGTTGATAAATTACATATTGTCCTTTTAGAAATAGTCGTTCAAGTTACAAAATTAAAGCATACAACAGCTACGCATGCATGAGTCTCTACATGTATTTGTGGATTAATGAAGGTCCCTTCGCTGGCTCCGTTTTCAACCTCAGACTTCAGCGCAGCTGTGGCTCCTGTGAGTTGTGGCGGGAACGAGTCTGGGCAGCTCTGAGGTCATAGCTGGTGCCAGTTCGGGCGGCTTGAGGAGTCGCAGAGAAAGCATGTTTTCATTAATTTTAGTTGTTCCAATTGTAGCCCAGAGACTGCATGTTTGACAAGTTTTTTTCGTTTTAATTTCTTCCTGTGTCAAGAGGATCCATCTCCCTCTGTCTGGATCTCTCCATGATGTTTTATTCTGGCATATGAGTTGTTTCTCCCTGGGAGGTTCTGCATTTTGTTGCTCACTGATCTGCCATCTTTAGCTCCTCCAAAATAGCTACTTTTTATTGGTCATGTGTTATGTGAATTAACAGTTAACCTAGCACTTAATCTTTCAATGATTTTATGAAATGAGTACTGCTTTTCTTAACAGAAGAAGAAAATGAGAGTGAGGAGATATCCTATTATGGGTGTCAGCATCGTTTTCTAACCCTAAACCCTCACTTTGTCCCTATTCCTATGTTTCATCTCATAATATGTTCAGTATATTTTGACTCACAAAATAAAAAGTTTGAAAGTGTTTTTCAGAGGTCAGTTATTATATTTCCCATCCAGAGGCAAGGTCAATTTTGAATGGAGTGGAATACATTGCAACACTGCTTGAAATGTATGCTTCATAACCTCAGTCCTCATGGTGAACTTCTCTTTGTATGCCAGGACCCATGGTTTAAGCTGTAGCTTTGCAGGAAAACTCCTTAATATTCCCAGGTAGAGTTACCACATTGGTACTCAGAAATGACTTATATTTCACCTGTGTTAGGTGAAGTTTGCCATTCATGCAGAGGATGGGTCCCTGCATGCAGTTTGCATAGTTGTTAAGGGCTTGGACTACAAAGCTAGTTGTTTGGATCGAGATACTAGTTTTATTAATGTTAGATGGATGTTCTTCTGACCTGAAAGACTGTTTCTTCCTTGGAGCTAAAGAGATGACACATGACTTAAAAGTCTAAATGAGCAAAGTTCTGTGTGTTTTACATTAGAGGCAAGTCTGACTATCCTGCTTCTGAAAGGCTAACATTGTTTCTGCAATTTTCTGAGTCTTAGTCTCTGAAGGACACCAAAAACCTTGTTTTAAGGCCATTTTTTTAAAGGTTTCTGACTATTTCTGTTTTGCTTTTGTTTTTATTTTTCATCCTTTTTTGGGACATTTCAATACCTATGAAAACTTAGGTCTATACAGGACTTGTAGTTCATCAACGCCTCCTTTCAAAATTTTATCTCCTTGTTTGTGTGATTCTCAGATTGATTGATGGCGCATTGTTTGGTTTAAGGGTGTGAATGATACCCACCCTGAGGGAGCGTAGCCTGGCTACAATATAAAGGACAGAAAGAGGCTTGTCTCTTGCTTGCTTTACTACCTTCTGCCCTCCATGAAATGTTTCTCCTCTGTGATTCCTGTCTGTCAAGCCACCCTGCCTTAAAGCCAGCCAATGATAGTCTGAAACGTCTATAAACTGAACTAAATAAACCTTTCTTTCTCTTTTTATGGATATCAGGTTCTTTGTCTCAGCAATGAGCAAAGTAGCTAAAAGAGCTGAACTATATATACTATGCTGAACTATATAGCACAGTATAGTTACTACTACTAAGAGAATCTATCAACATAAGTATAGCTTACCAAGAGAAGATTTGTTTCATAATGTTTATTTGCTTATTTGTACTGCAGAAGATTCTAAAGCTGATTTTTTTGGTTGGATATTCCGAGGCCAGAAATTAATCATAAAGTGGCCTAATACTAAACAAAGTTGAAATCAACAGGGACACTTGGCAGGGGCTATTTGAATATGCCCTTTGTTATCCTCTGCCTGAAATTACACATTATCTCATCAAGACAGCAGAACTTTGAATGATCATTTATTAAGATAATTGGTCCGTGCTGTGTTGTAAATACCTTTTTATCAGTTGGCCTGAATAAGCATGTAGTTAGCAAGTGTAGAGTCTTAGTTAATCAAGGTAGGGTTGAACTTCTGCCCTGCTTTTTTCTACAGGGCTGATCTCAGATGAATTACTTGACCTTTTTTTTTTAATTTTTTATTTAAAGAAAAAATTTTGAAACAGAAAGAGGGTAGAAACAATACAAAATCTCAAAAACAAAACAAAAACAAAAATAGTAACCAGTAAAAAATCACTAGTTAATAATTACATACTTTCCTCTTAGATGCAGTTGTTCAAGTTATAAAAGTAAAGTCCACAAAGTGGACATCCAAACAGTGAGACTGCAGTCAGTTTTGCTCATCCATCCAACTAAAACTTTAGCAATGTGGTTATTAATTCCACACACTCAAACATAACTGCAGTTATATCCTTTAGAATACTCTCTTTTCCTTTTTTTTTTTTTTACAATAACTATAATCCATTCTCGTAAACCACTTAGATGTTCTACACATGTATAAGTCTCTTACACATATACCTAGCCTTTCTGTATTAGAGGGAGAAACAAATCAAAACAAGTCAGCAATACAAATTCCAAGAGAAACACAAAATGAAAAGAACATACAAAAACACAACACTAGGTGGTCTACGGTAGTCACTACGATGTCTCTTGTTATTTTCAATAAAACTGTCTATATCGTCAAATATAATATAAACTTAGCATTGCTTTACACTCTTAATAAAATCTAAACATTGGAGACATTATAGGACTTCAAAGGCAGTTAACAATCAAACCAGAATGGGTATCCTATTGAATCCTGTCATCTTCAGAGTAGTTGCCCCTACTCTCAGACTCGACACTCTCAAGCATACCAGATTCAAATAAAATCATTCAAGATAAAACAGTGATATAACCACTCTTCTCTGTCTTATCTCTGCCATGCTATATTTCTGTTGTTATTTGTTTACTTTTCTCCTTGATTCCACTGTCTGCCACTTTCTTTGAGGTCTTTCTGCCATTATTCCTGGAACCCTGGTGATTTTCTTCTCTCTCTCTAGAATGTCCTTCAGTATTTTTTCAGGGTTGGATTGGTGGTCACAAACTCCCCCAGTTCCTCTTTGTCTTGGAAATATCTTGTCTCTCCATTAATTTTGAGGGATAGTTTTGCAGTGTACATCATTCTAGGTTGGAGGTTATTTTCTTTCAGGGCTTGGAAGATTTCACTTCAAGCTCTTCTTGATTTGATGGTTTGCATTGAGAAGTCTGCTGTGATTTTGATGAGTTTTCCATTATAGGTAATCTGTTTCTTTTCTCTGACCACTTTTAATATTCTGTTCTTGTGATAGATTTCTGGGATCCTGATTATTTTATGTCTGGGTGTAGATCTGTTTGGGTTGTAGCTGGCTGGAGTTCTATATGCCTCATTTATCTGAACTTTATTTCCGTTACCTGTGTTTGGAAAGTTTTCCTTAATCATTTCTGTGAATAGACTTTTTATTTCATTTGTATTTGTTGCTGCATCTTCATTCACATATTTTATTCTTAGGTTATAAATCTTCTTGTCATCTTCTAGCCTTTGTATCGTTGCTTCCTGGTTCCTTGTTATTTTTAAGAGATCCTTCCTTTCACAATCATACTTTGCAAATCTATCTTCAAGTTTTGAAAGTTTGTCTTTAGTTTCTGTTAAAAGGTTTTGCCAGGTTTCAATGGAGTTTTTAATTTCCTGATACTCTCTTTGGATCTGTTTCATATATTCTAGATTTTGTTTATATTCTTCATCAAAGGCTTCTCTCCTTTCTCTGGGTTTCTCTGTTCTTTCATTAGTGTCTACTTGAGGATTACCCAGGACTTCTTTTATTAATCTTTTTATATCTTGCTTCACCTGAGTTAGAATTTCAGATTAAAATTCGATGATGAGGTAACGGATGTATTTCTTTATTTCTGATGATGCTGTCTCTGACATTACAGGTTTGCTGCTCTCAACCTCCTCTGCATTTACCTCTGTTGGACTCACTTTCCCTGGTTCCACAGTTGGGGACCTTTTGCTCTTTCTCTGTCTTGTCATGTTTTCGGCCCCCTTCAGACAGGTGGGTGGTGGAGGTCTCTGGGCATTTCATATTGCTTACAGTTTTTTCTGCAGCACACTTGCTGGAGAAGTACTACCCTCTAGTCTGCTGAGGATCTGCAAGTTGCATGCTGAGAGCTGGCTCCTCCCCCTATGCCAGTCAACTAGTTTATGCTTCAACAAGTTTGTGTGTTCCCTGGGGATGCCACTGGCCCAAAAAAGCCTTGTCCCTAGCTATTGGGTTCCAACCAGGGGTGTGGCCCTGCCTGAGCAGATCCCACCAATCTGCTTTGGACTAGGAGTCATCAGCGGAAGCTGCCTCGGGTTTTGATTCAAGCCGGCCCTACCCAACTCCAAAATATCGCCCAGCCAGTCCTCATGGTTAGGGGAATGCAGTTCCCATCACTCACCAAAGTTTGTGCAGCTGGACTGGCTGTTTCCACTCCCTGTCTCAGCGCCTCCTCCAGCTGAGGGTCTGGAGTTCACCAACCCCTGCTCTTGGCAGGGCTGCGATCTCAGCTTGATCGTGAGTCACCTGACTTTAAGACGGGCTGGTACAGCGATCAGGGCTTGCCCAGCTCCAGCCCTCTGTCCATGCTTCTTTTTCTTCTTTCTTTTTTCTTTTTCTTTTTCCTTAGTTTCTTCCTGGGTCGTGAGAATTCCTCTCCTTTTGTCTGGCTTTCTCCATGTTGCCAGATTCCAGCGTCTGAGTTGTTTTTATTTTTGTTTTCCTCAGAGAGGCTCTCTTATCTTGCCACCACTTAGTTGGCCATCTTGCAATCTCCTTTCTTTTTTTTTATTCAAAGAGGAAAAAAACAGAAACAGAGTACAAATATTACACAATTTCAAAAAAAAGATTAACAGTAAGAAATCACTAGTTTATAAATTACGTATTGTTCTTTTAGAAATAGTTGTTCAACTTACAAAATTAAAGCATACAAAGTAGACATTCAGGCAGTGAGACTGCAAACAGATCTGTTCAGCAATCCAACAAGAACTTATATTCCGTTGTATAAAAATACATCTTTTTCTTCCACTCTGTAGTTGATGGGCATCTTGGTTGTTTCCAAGATTTAACTAGTACAAATTGTGCTGCTATGAACATGGTTGCACATATATCACTGTGATATGAAGTTTTCAGTTCTTCTGGGAAAATACCCAGGAGGAGAATAGCTGGATTGAATGGAGCTTCCAGTCCTAGTCTTCTGAGAATTCTCCATATGGGTTTCCATAGTGGCTGCACCAGTCTGCATTCCCACCAACAGTGGAGCAGTGATCCTTTTCCCCCGCAGCCTCGCCAACATTTGTTATCAGTTGATTTCTTGATGGCAGCTATTCTTTCTGGAGTGAGGTGAAACCTCAATGTTGTTTTAATTTGCATTTCTCAAATGGCCAGTGATGGTGAACATTTCTTCATGTATTTATTTGCCATTTGTATACCTTCTTCTGAGAACTGTGTGTTCATCTCAGATGCCCATTTTTGGAGAAAGTTGTTGAATTTGAGGGGGCTTGATGTTTTTCATTTCTTTATATGTTCTGCATATAAGTGCTTTGTCTGAGGGGTTATGGGCTATAATTCTTTCCTACTCTGTTTTCTTTTCACTCTGTTTGTGATTTCTTTTGAAGTGCAGAAACTTTTCAATAATACGAGATCCAAATTGTTGATTCTTTCAAGTGTTTCTGTGTAGTTTGTGTTTTGTTCATAAATTTTCTGCCTACCCCAATGTCTGTAAGACTTCTACCTACCTTGTCTTCCAGTAAATTTAGTGTTTCCATTTTAATGTTTAAGTCTTTGATCCATTTAGACTTTAGTTTTGTGCATGGTGATAGGCATGGATCTAGTTTCAGTCTTCGGCATGTAGAGGGCCAATTTTTCCAATGCCATTTATTAAAGAGGCTATCCTTCTTCCAGTGGACATATTTAGCCCCTTTGTCAAATATCAGGTGGCTGAGTGTCTTTGTAGTTGTGCTTGCATCTTCTAATTTGTTCCATTGATCCTCATGTCTATTTCTTTGCCAGTACCATGCTGGTACAAATCAAGCTCAGGATAAGATTTCGGACCTTGAGGACAGTATCGCAATTAGTGATCATGAAATGATAGAACTTTTAAAAATAAGAAAGCAGCAGGAAGTGACAGTCAAACATAACATGGCAAATCTGTGATATCCATAAATGTAAATGGCCTCAATTAAAGTATCAAAAGAAATGGATTGACAGAATGGACCAAGAAACATGATCCCACAATATGATCCCACAACATCTGACCCAAAAGGAAACTCATAGATTAAAAGTCAAAGGATGGGAAACAGTATTCCATGCAACAGGAACCCAGAAAAATGCAGGTGTAGCTATTCTGTTTGCAGACAACATGAACTTCAAACCTAAAAGGATTAAAAGAGATAAAGAAGACCTACATACTTGTTAGTGGAAAACTACAAGACAGAAAACTATCAATTATAAATATATATGCATCAGATAAGAAGCATCCAACTATATAAGACAAATACTAATGGACATGAAACACAAAATACACAAGAACACAATTATAAGAGGAGATCTTAACAGCCCATTGTCACAAAGAGATAGATGAACTGGACAAAAAGTCAGCAAAGAAATAACAGAATTGAATCATACCTGTGAGCAATTGGACTTAGTAGATGTTTACAGAGTGTTCCACTAAACCATATCAGAATACACATTCTTCTCAGCTGTGCATGGGACATTCTCCAAAATAGACCATATATTATCCCATAAAACATTCTTAAGTAAATGCAAAGGTAGTGAAATCATCCAATGCATAATATCTGACCATAGCACACTGAAATTGGAAATTAGTGGCAAAAGAAATTGCAAAACCTGCATAAATACATGGAAATTAAATAATAACCTTTTGAACAAGCAGTGAGTTACAGATGAAATTAAGAAATAAAGCAATACCTACAATTCAATGAAAATACAGAAACAACATACTGTAATCGTGGGATGCAATGAAAGTGGTCTTAAGAGGGAAATATATAGCAATAAATTGTCATATCAAGAAAACAGAATGAGCACAAATGAACAACCTAATGCTCCATCTCAAGCATCTAGGAAAAAAAGAGCAAGCTAAACCCAAAGTGCATAAAAGAGAGGAAATTGTAAAGATTAGAGCAGAAATCAATGAAATTGAAACTAAAGAAACAATACAAAGAATAAATGATTCAAAAAGATGTTTTTGTGAGAGAATAAACAAAATTGACAAAACCCTAGCTAACCTTATCAAGAAAAAGAAAGAAAAAACTCAAATTCACACAATAAGAACTGAAAAGGGGGAAATTATTGCAGATCCCATGGAAATTGGAAACATCATGAATGCCTACTTTGAAAATCTCTGCTCACATAGAGTGGAAAACACAGAAGAAATGGACAGATTTTTAGAAACATATGAACTACCAAAGCTCAACCAAGAAGATATAGCAATTCTGAACAACCCCATATCAGCTATTGAAATTGAAAGCATAATTAAAAACTTAGCAACAAAGAAAAAAAAAAGTCCAGGTCCTGATGGATTCACAGCAGAATTCTACAAAAAATTTAGAGAAGATTTGATGCCAATACTCCTTAAACTCTTCAATGAAATTGAGAAGAAAGCAATCCTCCCTAAATCATTCCTGGAGGCAAGTATTACTCTGATACCAAAACCAGAGAAAGATCCAACCAAAAAAGAGAACTATAGGCCAATCTCACTAATGAACATTGATACAAAGATTCTCAACAAAATACTGGCAAATAGAATGCAGCAAATCATCAAGAAGATTATACATCATGACCAAATGGGGTTCATTCCAGGAATGCTGGGATGGTTTAACATACACAGATCAATAAATGTAATACACCACATCAACAGAGTCAAAAACAAAAACCACATGGTCATCTCAATAGATGCAGAAAAGTTTTCAATAAATATCAACTCATGTTCATGATAAAAACCCTTCAGAAACTCTGAATACACGGTGTCTACCTCAACCTTATAAAGACCATCTATGACAAACCAACAGCCAACATTATACTAAAGGGACAAAAACTGAAAGCTTTCACTTAAAAATCAGGGACAGGACAAGGATGTGCACTCTCACCACTCTTTTTCAATATAGTTCTGGAAAAACACTAGCCATGGCAATCAGACAAGAGAGAGAAATAAAAGGAATAAAGATAGGAAAGGAAGAAGTTAAATTATCATTATTTGCAGATGACATGATACTCTATACAGAAGACCCAAAAAACTCCATTAAAAGACTACTAAGGGTAATAAACAAGTTTGGCAGTGTAGCTGGATACAACGTCAATGCTCAAAAATCAATAGCATTCCTGTACGGAAACAAACAACTCACTGAGAAAGAAATTATGGCAATATTGCCCTTTACAATAACATCTAAAAAATGAAGTGCTTAGGAATAAACCTAACTAAAAACGTAAAAGACCTATATGCTGAAAATTATACTATGCTGAAAAAGGAGATTGATGAGGATATTAGAAAATGGAAGGATATTCCTCGCTCTTGGCTAGGAAGAACCAACATTGTGAAAATGGCCATACCCCAAAAACTGTTACACAGATTTAATGCAATGCCAATCAAAATACCATTGACACAGATCTAGAGAAAGCACTCCTAAAATTCATTTGGAAACAGAAGAAACCTATAATAGCAAAGGCAATTCTGGCCCGCAAAGGCAAGGCAGGAGGCATCTCAATTCCTGACTTGAAACAATAGTATAAAGCCACAGTGATACTTGAGCTTTCTTAGTTTTGGTGTCTTTAATATCACATGGCAATAGGAGAGTATCCTAGCAAGTTTGCTACCTCTGGTATAACAGGGACATAATAAGCTGTCATTTTTTCTTCTTCATTTCTTTCCCTTCTTTTTCTCATATTACCTTATTATTAATTCTATTTTTTATGGGAAAAGTCCAAACACACAGACTCAGCGCCTTCACCAAGATCTTGAACTATCTTTGGTGGTAACTTTAGGATCATCTGTTTTTTGTTTTTTGGGGTTTTGTTTTTTGTTTTTTTGACTTAAACCTCTTTCTAGAAGACACAGGAAAACATCCCCCGATATTCATTCACTTCTTTCAGGCTGCCCACATTGTGTTGCTTACATTTTAACCATATATCAGCAAGTCTAACTGTAAAGGCAGTTTAATAATACCCCATGTTGCACCATTGCATATAATATTTCGGTCTGTCATGGATATGTCACAAATCTCGATCAAGTGCAGAACCAATAACAAGGCTGAAACCTGCGGCGCCCTTTTCTGTCGATGCCGCGTCCTAGTCCATCCACGCCTTGTGACAATCGCTTCTCCAGGAAAAGGATGCCGCATGTGGGAATTGGGCACAGGGATCTTGAAATGTTTTGTACTGATAATTGTAATTTGTGTAGTTCACATGTGTATGTTTTTATGTAATGCTCAGTATGGAGTCGAGGGTGGAGACTCCAGGGGGGTTGCTGGAGGCCCTCTAGATAACCCCTTTGTGAGGACTGGTTGTGGGGTTTTGCCTTCTGTGAATAATGTGAGAGAAGTGAAAGAGCTCATGG